>CAJVPL010000460.1:0-26130 GCA_910591945.1 Ambispora gerdemannii
CAAACGTTTGTATTTTACAAAATGTATAAACATCTTTACAAAGAAGCAAATACAAAATTT
The DNA here is from genome assembly GCA_910591945.1 of Ambispora gerdemannii. Lineage (NCBI taxonomy): Eukaryota > Fungi > Glomeromycota > Glomeromycetes > Archaeosporales > Ambisporaceae > Ambispora > Ambispora gerdemannii. The sequence goes on from CAJVPL010000460.1 coordinate 61, forward strand.
AATCCGTGAATATGATAAAATAGGCCCTTCCTGAGCATATTCACAGATTAAATTTATATTTACTTCTTTGTAAAGATGTTTATACATTTTGTAAAACACAAACGTTTGATGACTTTAGATGTTATGCACCATACTAAAAATTATTTTTATTCTTTTACCATGTTTAATTTTTAATTATGACATTAATGTGTTCTTTATGTAAATTTAGTTTATACATTAATCTTGGGATACGTATTTAAAAAGAACTTCTTGACATGTATCAATCCTCAAAACATTACTCAAGATCTAATTGTTGTAACTTTTGGTTATTTTGCGTGACTCATTCCGAAGATTTCGTTTCACCGCCTCCAAGAAGTACATAATTACCGTATAACTATCGTTATGTGCTCTGAACAGGCTTTAATGGAAGAATAGCTCATTTACTAATTATGAGAATAAGTTTGCTTTATATGTAATCCTTTTTTAATTCATTTTTTCTTGAATACACAGTGACCGTCGATATAAGGATCTCTAAAAAAAATTTAAACCTAACTTTACCTCAAAACCATTAATTAGGTTTACTTTAAATTTTCTAGAGTCGTTATATCGATGGTCACTGTGTAATATGTCCGGATTACTGTACGTATTTTTCTTGATTAATTTATCATTAAGATATTAATCGAGTTTCGTATCGGTATACTGTATCAAAAACAAAAAAATATCGATATGCCTTACAAACTTAACGTTGAGTTCTTATCGTTATGTAAAATTGGTCCATGCAACTAGAAAAATACTGAATTCAGTATCGTTGAATTTTAGCACCAAGATAACTTGTTTTACAAGTATAATAAATTCGCCTAGCATTACATCATTTCTATATTCCTGTTTATTAGCATATCGATTTAATCAAATTAATATTTTATTTGATAAAATTTTGGAGATAAAAGTTAATAAAGAAATTTATATTTTTCGAGTTGCTGTAAGATTATTTCGCTATTAAATAAAACGAGTTTATAAATAAATTTATGCGGTATTTATTAGAGTGCGTCTTCTATAAAGTACACATGTAAATTTGATTTATTAAGGTTATCGTTATAAACTCAAGAAAATTTATACTAAAAGGTTTATATTCTATATATAATTCTATTTATATTAACGTAATTGGAAAATAATATACGTACGTAGCAAAATTTATGGTACAAATCATGATTTAGAATTAAATATAATAACTGAAGTATACAACTAATATATGGTGGAATTTAATTTATCTAAATTAAACAACATTGTTTCACTTATAAATGGGAATTTAGTTATTTCTGAGATCATGGGCAAAAATTGCAAGAAAAACCAACAAGATTCCTAAAGTAAGCTCTTATTTTTTATATAACAAACACCATTTTAAGCTATTTTGTCAGGTTTCAGTGCACAATATATTTGCTAAAACAGCTAGTTATCTTCCTTTGAATATATTATTAAAGATTTTATCTCTTACTGCAAAACATTAAACTATCTGTTTTTCGAAAACAGATATAATATTTGCATTTATTCCTTCTAGGGTTATTATCAATCATCACACTATGTCATTACGAGTGCCCTGGTTTATATATTAAGAGAATTGCTCGAAAACAAAAGTAATTCCTTTTCTTAGTAGAAAGAACATCTCATTGACGAATATCACGTGATCACTACTTTAATGTTTGGAGCAACAATACCAATACGGAATACATGTACATACGTACGTAACCTGAACTATCACTTCGTGTAAATCTCAATGCGATGCTCCCTGGAAACAGTATTGCTATTACATGTATTCAGTACAAAATATAAATACAGTATTTAAACTTTGTTATTTCAACGTCGTGTCGTATCTTATTTAAAAACCCTTCTATCCAAACATTTAACTTTACAAAAGAAAAATGAATTTATTAAACTATAAAATTACATTTATTATGATTATTTTATTTTCATTCTTTGCAAATGCAGATGATGATGTATTTAGTCCTATTATACGTTATGGGCATACTGCAAATTATTATGAGAATGACAAAAAAATTTATTTTTTGGGAGGAGTAGATCGCAATAATAATACTTTGGCTGATTTCTTTACACTTGAAATATCAAACATCACAGCTCCAAAATTTGAAATACTTTATCCTTCTACTTCTCCCAAGATAGCTTTTGCAACCTCAGTGATAATTAGTTCGAAAATTTATGTATATGGAAGTTCTGATGGCAAAATGGTAATGATTCATCTTCGTATTTTCAGTAATACAAAAATAAAATTTCACAAAAATTGTTTTAATTTAAAGTTGAATCAAGGCTTCTTGATTGACATATCGATATCGAGTAAACCAACTTGGAACTCCCTTAATATACCAGCTTATCTACCACCAGCTCAAGCACTATCGATATATACGAATAAGATAATCGGTTCATCTGGGGACATTTATATTTTCACTATTCAATCAGACCGACCGAAAATGCTACGTTATGATACAAATACGGCAATGGTGGAAGATTTGGAAATCAACACCACCGTTGACCTCAAAGGGAATGACCGATCCAAAGTACCAAGTTCTCATTCTACTGCTACATATTTTGGAAATTCCATAATTTACATAGGCGGTAAATCTTTAAGTAAAACCTTAATACCAATGAATCAGGTTTTTATATCTTTAATTAAATTTTTCGCTTTTATTTGTTTCAAATGATTCACTAAATATATTATTGCTAGATTTTGATATACAATATTTCGGATCATAAGTTGATCTTAAAGGTAAATTTCTTTGTTTTCAAATATATAAATCATGCCTTATCTTCTAATTCTTTATAAATTTAAAGTCTGTTACGAGTACAGACGACGTAGTCGGCCGATATGGGCATTCAGCATGCTTAGGTAATTTAAAATTGTTTAATATAATCTTAATATTATAATGTTATTAAATATTATTTTAAAATTTAAAGTGCAAAATAAAATCATCGTTTATGGCGGACTTTCGGAAAACGAACAATCTCTCGATTCTAATAATGCTTTGGTAATTCTGGAGATAAATAACGACAGTTACAGTTGGCGTACAGAAAAGATACCAAATAATCAAATTATTCCTTATTATCATACTGCAACAATTAACGATATTTATATGATCATTGCATTCGGTAATCTTCTTTTCAAAAAAAATATTTGTTGAAATAAATCGAGTCTAATCGCACTTTTTTCTTTTGCTTAGGGAAAGATAGCAAGGGTGATAAGTTAATTGGAGATGACTCACTAGATAGTAAATTATCAAATGCACAGCATACCAAGAGAGGAACGTCAACTGGAGGAAGTGCATCGGATACAAATTTTATTTCGATTCTTAACGTAAATAATTATGAATGGGTAACTTCACCTAATGAAGAAACAGTATCAACAAAACCAGATTCAAACACGCCTGGCTCAACTCAATCCTCTGGTTCAAATTCGACAACCACATCAATGCCATCTCCGAAAAAAGGATCAAATATTGGCAGTATAGTAGGTGGTATCATAGGAGGAATTTTAGGTGCTGCTCTTTTAGCCAGCCTTGTATTTTTCTTTTATCGTAGAAACAATACAAGAAAACGCGGAAATTCCGAAAGTTTCCACGAATTAACAGCTTCGACGAGGCAAATTTCAACCCAACAATCATCAATTCCACCAGCTCCAACTTCCCGATCACTCCCATCAATCCCATGGGTGAGTCCACTGAAGCCTAACCCTTCAATTCAGCCATTGCAAGCTGAACAATCCGCCCCAGTTATGTTGACCCTTCCGTTAACAAACCTAAATATATCAGAGTTGTCTTCGGTTGAATCTCGTCAGCCTCTTGATTCGAGTAGCTCGGCTCCATCTCTTTTAAGTATACCGTTAGTTAGCTCTAATCCATCATCACCATTTTATAAATATGATGATTAATATTCGAGTAATTAACGAAATGCCCGTTAAGAATTCAGGGGTGATAAATTGTTTGGTACCCGTAGTTTTATCGGATATTTTGTGCTAGATTTTTATCGTTATGGTAATAAGATAAAAAGAAAACCGGTTATTATTATTATTATTATATATACTTGAATGGTAAAAGAAAGCACACTATGAAATGTGGTGTGTTGTGTATGACTAGTTTAGGCTGGTATGTGCAGCATTGTTTATGCGTCGTATGTAAAAAAAAAAAGAACTTCATAATACTGATATTAATACATATTGTGTAAACATGATGTTAAAGCACAAAAAAATGTGCTCTTATTTATAATTTCTAGAATTCTAATTAAAGTTAATGTTAAAATTTAAATCAGGTGCTTTCTTTAAAAGGGTTCATTGTAAATTGATTATCGTTATCAATTTTTCTGTCACGGTGTCAATACTGTTAACGTTAACATTATAAAAAATTTTATTACATTATTTACTAAAGTACATGTACAATGAAATATTACATTAAATAAAGATAAACACGTGTCAAGCGCCCCACCCACATCCAGCATTCTTTTCAATTTAAAAAACCAATCACGGTGAATGCAATCGAAGTCACTTGTCCAACAACTTTTAAGACTTTCCACAACTTCTCCGTCCTTTCTTTGGTCATTTTCTTCCGAAGAGATGAGAATTGAAGTAATTGAAATTCTTTTTTTTGATTTTGTTCTTTGACTTCTTCCATAACCTGTCTATTCTCTTGTTGAACCTGCTCAATTTGAGATTGTTTTATATTCGGCTGTTGCCTCACGCATGTCCAAAGTTGTTCTAGCTTGTTCTGGTATTGTTTCTCTCGTTCCTTGGTTTTTATTTGCGCGAATATCAATTGCAGATCTGTTTCTTGTTCGGGTGCTACGGCTTCGAGTAGTTCTTTTTCATTATTAGATATTTCAAGTAGTCGTAATGTCGTTTCCCAGGATATGTGATTGCTTTCTCCTAAGCGCATAATCAGTTCTTGGTATTCTGTTGATACATATCGTTGTAATACGCGTACGGCCTCCGGCCCTGGAACCATTTTCCAACTAAAGTCGAAATTAAAGTCTTCGAGTGCTTTCAATAACACAGTTTCGTTCTAAATTTACGAATAACATGAATGCTAAATACCGTATTCAAACTAAAAGAAAGCGTGCGATCCAAGTAAATAAAAATAATAATTACCATCACATCATATTGCCGCACTAAATGCTTTCTCCAAGAAGCGTCAGCGATATTCTTATTAAATTGCTCCAAAGCTCTCGAATTTTGCTTAACATATTCTTCTTTAGCTTCTTCAATATCCTCCGAAAATTCTTCTTCGGTCGCTTTAATATGTGAAGCCGTACCCAAAATCTTATCAAAGAAAATTTTTTGAGCTCGTTTTAAACATTCTGCATGAGCATCACGAAAGTCCGTCCATTTGATAGGATCTCGAAGATTTTCTTGCATCCCTTCTCGGTAGATTCTTATAGCTTGTTTGATCGCTCGTTGGCCAACGTATCTAGCCACTGACACGTATTCGCTTGGGATCGAGAGACACATGTTGTTTTCCGGTTTATTCATTCGCGCTACACAATCTGCCAAAAATTTTGCAAAGGCTGAACCAGACATCGCCGAAGCGCCGATATATTTTGGATTGAGTGTTCGGAATATCGTGTCAATTGTTTGGCGTATATCCGAAATGAATTGTTGATTAAATTGATCACTTTTAACACGCTCTAAATTTTGCAAACTTTCCCCATGAATACCAGGATGCTAATAATTAAATTTTTATATATACTTTAGAAAAATTTGCGATATTCTTGTGCAGCAGCAAATTAGAAAAAAAAAATAATCACCGCAATCGGATGAACTTGAAAATTTGAGAAAAATTCATAAATTCCTTGGGCGGCTATCATAAAAAAAGATCAATAAATGAATGAATTCACACTGAAATTTGATAAAAATTAAATTATAGTCACCTTCGAAGTTGACCATGGCTAGCCTATCAATAAAGTATTGACGAAAGTCCAAGTTATTACGTTCCAGTTCGAAATCACGCAACAACAAAACGAGCTGCGGCAAAAATTGACAATTTTCCGGTGGTTGAATATACTTCGTAAGATCTTTCATTAAGAAAAGTTTCTCGATATCATTTCGTTCGATTACCCCGTTGATATTATATATGAACGTTGATGATATAGCGAGACATAGAACAAACAATTTTGTTGCCCAATCATAATCTTGTTGTGGGTCGTTTATTCCTTCACAATCCAACAATATTATTCTGCTTCCATTCACGTAGAATGGAGTATCCCACATATCAATACCATTTGTACAACCAACTACTTGTGAGCCAAGAGAGAATCCGTCATGACGACCAAGTAAAAGGTTGGCAAAGAAAGATTTTCCGCGGCGATATGCACCCGCTTTTATTTGGGTTTTTTTGTTTTGAAATGTAAGTAAAAGTTTATTTTGTCAACCAGGCCAGGTCATTCCGTTACCAAACTTACCAACAGCTATTATAGCAACCGGCTCATTGATACCTTCAATAATATTCAATGCCAATTGATTTAATTTTATCGTCCCTAAATTTGTAGAAGTACCCGGTTCGTACTTCATTAATTTTATTGGAGATCCTTTTTGCAGAGGAAGGCCATAACCAAAAGGATTTCCTTGCATCTTTTTTATGTTTTTATGAGAAAATGAGAAAATTTTCAATTTATTGATTCGTATGATTTTTATAGCAATAAGGAAACGTGTGGCGTAGTTTGTGCTTTTGTGTTAACGTTAACAAAAAAGTCAGTTATGATTTTGTATTTGGTATTGTGAAACGAGATGAGACATATCAGAGATCATTCCGTCATCTATCGCTATTGGTGCGAGAAAGCAATGCTACACTACAATAAGGAAAATTTAAAATTTAATATTAGCGTTAGCGTTAACTTTAAAATCTAACTTCGAGATTCGAGTTCTTACGTTTGTCCGATTTCTGAATTTACAGAATTAACATGCTATCATATAGTAAAGAAGTGAAAACAATTTCAGTAAAAGGTTTTTCAAGCTTGAGGTAATATGATGTCGTAATATTATCAATGCAATTTGAAACAAATATCTTGTTTCTGTTTTTCTTGCTTAGTACGTATACTCGAAACATTTCTAATAAATCGATTAAATTGATTACAAGATTAAGCTCTATAATCCTTACTTTGATAATAGAGACTCAAAATCGAGTATTTGCGTATTGAACAAGATATTCGTCTCGCGCTCATTATCGTCATAATGGCATGCAGCAATAAATGTACATGTATAGTAATACATGTGCAGTTTTTTCTACATTGCACCTGATGCTTTACGGAATAAACTAACTTTTTTTGGTTCGACAAATAATAACCAGTAAAATGTATTGTCGGATCAAACAAAGAAGACAGGCAGGTTTTTTTTAATATGGCATACCGATACTTGTCCTACTAAATACATGTAATGCTTGTCTGTGTAATTCTTCCCGCGATTTTCTTTTTTTCCTTTGAGGGACAGTTCTTGGAAAACACGGACAAGAAATCTTTTGAGATAATGGAAAACTGGAACCTCATGTCAAAGACTTACCGAGAAAGATTGCTGAGAACAACATCATTGACAGCCTATTCCTAATTGTTCTTATTATCAAAAGTATTTCAAATGACATTAAATATGCATCAGAGATATATAGTACAAAGTTATAAATTTTGTTCTAAAAAGACTAGTGCAAAATCGAAATAAATTAATGAAATCCCGAAATCAAGCTTACAAATGGTTTTTATCTTTAAATAGAAATGAGACAATAAGCGTTATTTGCTTTTGATCATTACTTTTCAGGGAAAGCGAAACAAAAACTAAATGGAAGCCTCGAGCTTTCAGTCCAATATCATTACCCATGATTGGAAATTTGAAAAACAATGTGTCTAAAATATGGTCATATCGATATATATAAAATACATCTTAGAAATATTACGTACATGGATTGTATGATTAGATTTGTTGGTAATACGTACATGTATTCCATTTAATAGGAATTTGGTTTGTGTAAAAGTCTACCACATGACATGAAGGTTTGATTGTAAAATTTGGAGCTATTAATAGGAGTCTATAAGTCTGTGTAATCTACAGTTATTTTTACACAATGTGACAGACTTTTGTATCACATTCTAATTATGTTTACTGACTTGCAAAGAAATCATTTGAACTGCTTGAAGAGCGATCATGGCATAATTTTGATTTCGAGCCTATTGACTATGTGCTAATATACACTGGCTTTGAATAGTCGAACATAAATATATGTCTTTGTGGTCTGATTTCTTTGTTCTATTTGATTATCGAGGCATTTAATTTATTATTTATTTAATGGATTCGAGTCGAATATAATATATGACTGATTTCTTTGTTCGAGTCATTTAATTGATTCATTTAAAATTGTCTGCGCGCCATATTGGTTGCACACATGCGCTTATTCTATTTTTTAATATACGACGATAATTTAAATAGTTTAGTTTTTTTGGGTGATCAGGTTAAGTGGGGGTAAGGATGCTTGCCAAAATCCCTTAATAGCCGCCGAAACTCTACCGAAATATTTCTGGAGGAATTTCGGCGAGCATCCTTAATGGGGGGAGGGAGTTTTAAAAATCCGCACATTATAAACTTTCGAACTGCTGGTGTTCGTAACTCGGCAAAAAAAAAATGCGTCACAATGCATTATTTAGATAGAATCCATATTCAAGTCCAAAATAAGTTGCTCAATTATGATAACTATTGTTTCAAGTTACGATTTTCCTTGGAGTGCAGAAATTTCAAATTCAATGTCTTTACAGACATACCGCATCCATTTATGGTTCTTAGTTGTAACTATAAATGGGTGTGACTATCGCCTTTGTTTGACTAGGCATAAACTAGCGCTAGGACATTTTTTTCTAACACATAATTTAAATTCAATATTTTTTCATGCATCTTCAAAGTTCATCCTGTAAATGTTTAATGGGATTGAGGTCAGGGGAATGTGCTGGCCAATCAGGAAAAGCTTTCACTTTATTATGTGAAATCCAAGACTTTATTACTGGATAGATATTGTATAATACGTAATGATGAGTTTGCAGGAGACCAATTTCATTGCGCAATTGATTTGTCCATGCATATCGAAATTTGCAGCATATTTTTCTTATAGGATAAATTATGGAGCCGACTGTTTATGCCTTGTGAATGCAGACATTAGAACATGAAATAACTTGAGTCATAGACGTAACTAAGTAGCTAGCTACCCTTGACCTGAGAAATGTTTGCACTCCTAATGCCAGCCAAATAATTACGCTTGGACTTTTATAACCTGCCATTAAAGATGTGTCGCTTTAGAGAAATCCTATAACGGAGACTGTTAATCCCGCATTGTTTCTTGGTTAACGGCTTTGTGTGAGAAAAGAGAAATTATGTAAAGGTCACTTTTACAGACATAGAGAAATATATTTTCATGCTTTTTTACAGGTTTCTATCTTTACAAACAACCAGTCAGTTGTCATTTTCATTTGAAACAAAATCTTTTACATACATACACGTGCTCATAGTCTTCATCTATAGAGTTAACTTTAGAGAATTTGGCTTTAATTAGTTCTTTATACTTGTTATTACACCTCTTTGAGATTAACGTTTCGGTGCATTTCAATTATGAATTGTTTTATTTTTTTGATGAGAAATTGGAGTTATTGTGATTGCGCATTTAAATTAATAATTAGAATTCAAATCATCGTTATCTAATAACACTACAACTCTAAACCTGATTCGATTGAAAACCAAAAACAAAGTAGCGATTTCAATAAAGCCACACACAAAAATAATTGAATTGTGCTTTTAACCAAACAGCTTGAATGCCGTAAGATTAAAATTGCGTATCCCGAAATACCACGAGGAATTTGTTCAAAAAGTAGTTGAACTAAGAGTATTCAGCTAATTATAATACGACGCAATTTCATTTCATTAATGAATATATGACAGAAAGCCAAAAATTGTACGGCCTGATGGATAATAAAACTCTGCTTTTTCTTTTATATTTTTGTTTGTTGAAGTAACAAAATACCTAACAGAAAAACTCTGAACAAAAAGAATCCCGCGGTAGCAAGCAAATAAGATTATACATAACGATAAGCTAGTCATCGCTAAATCGCATACTCGTTAAATCGAGCCCTGTAAAAGCTTCTAATTTTTGATGATGCATTATGTTTTCGGAAAGCATATCGATGGTTTCCCTAGAATTTTTCAACGACAGAAAAAAAGTAGACACAAACCATATTGGAGAATAAAAAGATTAATAATCATGATAGGATTTGAGGGGTAAAGATAACTGTAAAGATTCCTACTATTAGAAGTAGCTTCGGTGGTGGAGTTAAGGAAGTTACTATTGCTATTCAGTTGTATCCATAAAGTCTTTAGAGACGTTATTTGTTTGTTCTTTCGTCTAACTCGTTTTTCAGAGAATTGATCACGCACGATCCTCCTCATATTGACGTTCTTTTCTGTATTGCTGTATTGCCTGATAATATCTACCCAACTGACCACTCATTGCGAGTCTCTTGCATAGGACAAACTCCCTTCCTTCCAAGACCCCTCACAAAAATATATTTATCCATCAAGTGACGGCCATATGTATATTTTCGCATCGGCGATTAATACATATTGACAATCCTTATTAAGATCTCGACATTGTTTTGGACATAAAAAATTGTATTCGAAGTGGCATACTGTACAAGAAGAAACTCGGTCGAATGTGGCGTGTAACAATACAAATAGTTTTTGCGGATCTAGCATATGATGTGCAAAGTAAATATGATTTCAAGCTCTCGATATCGATATAAAATAAAGATTCATCGATTTAATTTATTGATATATGATAAATAATATTTCTGTACAATTTTTACAATAGTGTTGGTTCAGTAGTAGCGTGTAAATGCCAATCAGCCATTGAGCAAATTGCGTCCATCCTCACTATCCTCACTTCCCACAAAGAATTTTGCACCAGCCAACTCGCCAACCTGTCTTCCATCACGATGATTGAGCCACCGTTCCGAGAATTTTTCACCTTGTTGTGCCGCCAATCGGAACCAATGTATTGCTGCTGCAACATTTGTTGGATTGTATTTTTGCTTGTCGTCTTTTGTTGTAGAGAAAAGATCAAAGTTATGGGTTGAAAATGACGAGGAAGTGAGAACGGGGGTTGAGGTAGATAGCGCACTAAAACTGCCAAATATTGTCGAATTAATACTAGTGACATGTGTATGCTGATGCGATATTTTTCCATTGTTTGTGGGATAATAAAGTGAAGGCGGTGGTGATGAGGAACGAGGAAGAGTCGGTAGAGAAAGATAGAGAATAGCGAGCTCACGTTGTGCAATAGGATTAGATTCTTTAGCTCCTAAAAGAATATTAAATTAATTAGTTAATTAAAATACGAATAAATCAATCAATCAATCAATCAATTTACCAATAGTAAAAAGACGAACAGCTTCCATTTGTGTTTTCATTTCCGAATCTTCCTCATAGAAATTTTCTACGAATAGTTCTTCATTTTCTTTCTCTGCTTCCATTCGCATGAGAGTATCACGCTTGACGATACCTCCATCCATAACCTTGATACCACGTTCAACCACCTTTTCCACTACCTCTTTCTTTAGACTAGAAACCGCTAAGCTCATATCCCAGAAAGCTTTCCCTTCATCACGAAGATCAAGAATCACGCCAGGCACAAAAGTAGCAATTAATTGCATATCACGAAACAAATTTTTTGGGCGAATGCTAGATTGACGAAACAATCTTTCAAGTTCATTTACTATTGAATCTGTTCCAGGTGTCACAGCTTGAGTGGAAGTAATGGCAGTAAGTAACGGAGAAGCAATGAGCATGGGCGATAAAGGGGCCGAAGTGGGTGTTGATAGAGCTGATGACAAGTGAGGCAAAGGAGGTGCGAATGATAGTGAGGCGACAACTAACATTTCAATGGCGAATAACGCGTGAAGTTTTTGATAGGGAGAAGATAAAAGCGTAAATTCTTCCATTAACGATTGACAACATTTAGTGAAAGGATATTCAACAATAGGTTGACATGTTTGAGAATTCATTTCATTATTAATGTTAGGAATTCTTTCATTGATCGTCGATTTCGGTGGAATAAAAGGTGATCTTTCAAGTGCATCCGCTAATTGTGTCTCCGTAGATTCAGTTTCAGTTATTGAAACTTCTGATGCTATCGGGATATCTGGAGTTGATAGATCAAGATTTGCGATTTGAGTAGTCAATGATTCGAAATTTTTAGATGGAAGCTTTGGAATATCAATGCCTTTTCCTCCTAAAACATCTTCATCTTCATCCTCATCTTTTCCTTTAATCAATATTCCATTCTTTAGTTGTCCAACAATAACTTCTTTTGGTGTACCAATATCATCAATAAACTCTTCGAACCATTCATCTGTCTCACAACCACCATACCAAGCTTTTCCGAATTCACTTAGTAAAAGTCCAGTCAGTTTCAATTGTGTTTGTAAAGTAAATTCATCCATAGTCGATGATGTGGAACTAAAGGATGATCTTCCAGAATCTCCGCCAATTGAGACCTCCCGATTTCTCTTAGCACCAATTAGAAAAGATGGTGGTAAATTCATTGGAGGAGTATAAAGTTCATAAGAAGGCAATAGTCCATCAATTAAATGCTCTCTTAATCCTCGATTCAGTTGAGGAGTAGTAGTATCAGTAGTCTGACCTTCGATTACATTATACAAATTGGCCGAACTTAATCCAAGATTACTACTACTACTCCGTCTAGGTATACTCCTATTTAATAAAGTACCCAGTCCACTGGCCACTGTCGGTCCACTCCCAACTGTTGCAACACTTCCGCGTCGCTCTCGTTTGGGCGTATTTAAACTAAAAACATCTCCAAGACTATTCTGTCGCCGTATTGCTTCCCCGCCATGATATGCATATTGATAATTAACCGGATTATTGTTAAAAAGTTGATAATGCAGTCCGCTATATCTTTTATTCTTTTCTCTTTCCTCTCTATTGATAAAGTATCCCATCTTGAAAGCCATTGCCTCCTTTCGAAACAAATCACTAGTCCATAACATTGTCTGCATTATATTAGCGCGAATTGCATTAATCTCTATGCAATAACGATGAAATCTTTCTTCACAAGGGATGAAATTATATACGCCAGTTTCATGCAACCATCGCGACACAACTTCTGAATCGTGTTCGGACAATGGCGGTGGCCATTCTTCAAATGCCTTTGAGGTTGTTTTATGTTTATTATTTGCAACTCCAGAAGAATTCGATTTTTTCATGCATTTTGAAAGTTTGTTGGATGGTAAGGAAATTTCATTCAAATTAATCTTTGATTTTTCCAGAATTTTCGATGTTCGAATTTCCGACGTGTACCACATTCGCAACCTTAAAGAGGACAACATATCACGTTTTTGAGATAAACATTGAACTAGTCGTATGTGAACTTCATGTGCATATACAGCCCAATGTCGTCGTTTTTGATGTCGCATATGCCGACGGGACTGAGCACGTCGTAAAGGTGTAGCTAAAAGTGCAATAAGACCCGCAGCATTGTTGTGAGTAAGATGACGTGGCTGATGCAATAGTAAAGTAAGCGCTTGATGATATGCAAGTGCAGCAGCATAATCTCTGTGTGATTGTGCAGTTTGAATTGCTTTAGAAAGAAGTGATGAAATTGTAATAGTGGTCGGTGAATTTCCATGAATTTTTCTCGTGAAATGAAATGTTTTTGCTGATTTGGTATTTGGTGATGTGGATAATTCTTCTGGGTTTTGTTTTGGTTCATTTTGTTTTGATTCATTTTCTACGCTTGAGTCTTTATTACAGTGTACATTGTCAAATGCACCGACAAAATCATATTCTCTAAGAATGCGAAATAAAGCTCGCCCTATTGTTCTTACTTCTTCGGTCAGTAGTTCGTTCAATTCGTCTCCGTCATCAAATTGCATATCCAATTCTAGATCAGAAAGTTCACCACTACTTCCATATGTGCCTAAATGGCCCCGAACGATAGGTGTAGTCACCGTCAATTGGTTACTCTGGGATGTGTCTATTGCTAATGAAGGATGCGACAGTAAAATTTCAGTGCCATCACGTGAAACATATAACAAAGCCCACGGTTCAGCAGAAGGATGCGCATTAGGCTTAGATCCAGAATGTTTTGTAATTTCATCGATAGTTTTTTTCATATCTTCGTAGATTTGTGGTATTGGTTCATTGTCATCAACTAAACTCGAAGTTCGTGAATGGCTGCTTCGATGTATGGGACTGTGATTTTGTTCCGAGTTGTTAATATTCAAGCCATTAGGTGATGCCATCATCTGCACATCAGTAATACACGAAGATTCAGCACTCGAGCTAGAAGATACTGAACTTGTATCACTGTTTGTTGGGAAAAAAAGTGAAGAAGCAGCAGATATTTTTTCATCCAATGCCAAACTTAATATGGAAGAAGGACGAGGTGAATTTGTACGCGATTGGTATGCACTTCCGTTATTCCATTTAGAAATTTTTGGAGACATGTTTGGTCTTGACACACGCTGCTGAGGACGATATCGCGGACACAGGAAGTAAAATAGTGTCGTAAGATCGGATGGACATAGCAATAAATTCGGGGTAATTGTGGAAGGATACTGTGATATAGAAGGGTAAGGTGTTCCAGCTGCTGATTTTAAAGCAGGAGTTGCCATCTGTGGTACTTTTTATTATTTGATTGATTGAATTGCTATTATGTTGAATTAAGTAATGTTATGTTCATGAGGGAATAAAATTTCAGAAATTTCAAACTCACTTGATGATGGTTTTTCATTTGTTTCCGGATAATTTGTATCGTTGGAAAACCTCGTAACTATTTTTTCCACTAATTTTTTTATTTTTTCGTCGATACGGATTTCCTTACGCGCCCTTTATCAATAATAAATACGAGTCATTTAGATCATTGGATTCTACGGTAAGCATATTTGGTTTTTAACCTACCACTCGGGAACGGCATCTGTTATTCCAGTGATATAACGATACAATCTTTGCTGTATCATGAATAAAATATGTCTTCGTTGAGTCTCCGAGACATAGTACTCTTCAAACATTCCATAATGCTAATTAGAATCACGCATTCGGATTAATAAACACGATTTTTTTTCAAAAGGTAAAAAAAGGATTAAAATGCAATGCGAAATTAAACCTCTGGGTAAGTAATAGCCCGTCCAATAAAACGATGAAAGAACCATTGCACTATTAAAAATACGCTGGCATGACGACGTGATTCCTCCGGAACTTGATTCAATATAGTTCTCGATAAAATCAAGACACGTGCCGGAATTACATCTTCACGATCTAAAACTTGAAGTAATCCTATGCACGCATTATCAAGGTACTTTTCAATGTCTATATTTTGATTTTCGGATGTAAATGTTTTTCCGTGTTTTTTTTGTGATGATGATGATGATGATTCATCTTGTCCGGCAGCAGCTTGCTCAAAGGTCGATGCTGTCGGACTAGAAATTCGAGAAGTAGCATTGTTCATTGATGTATTACCATTGTTGTTATTACCCCCAAGTATCCCAAAGAATGGCAATGAGAATGCAGTATAAGATTCATCCTTTGGGATCTGTTCATTCGTTGCACTTTCGAGTAAAAGATCACCTTGTTGCAATATCTTCATTAATTGCATTTCAAATGCTCGCTTTGCGGTCCAGGGTGACAAATGTACATATCTATCCAATACATCCAATAAAAATTTTTCACCTTTCTTATCTGTGATGAGTTTCACAAAAATCGCCGTCCACATGTTTAATCGTAATCGATCCTCCTGCGGAAAGGTAGATGGCCCAAAGATTCCCTTGAGCAATAGATCAACTATATCTAATTGATTAATATTCGGGATATTCTGTCGGCTATTACTGTTATTATTTGACAATGTAAATTTTTCGGTGATTGATAAATTGTCCAAATCCGGTGGCGACATTTGTTGAAATGCGCTGGCCACAAGCTCTGGGTTCTGTCTCACAAAAGAAACGAATGCCAACACTGTCTTGCTACATTTAAAACTAATATAATCCAAAAAACTAGATTTTGGTTGTGGAGCAGCAAGCGCGTATTCAAGAATGACATCTTGTCTATCTTGTAAATAGTTATATGCAGCGGCGAATTCTGCACGCTGTTCGTTCTTAAACAGATCGTGTAAATGCGCGTAAGACGCATTCATTGATTGATAAACTCGCGTGGCTAAAGCAATACCAAGTAAATGAGTATGTAATTGTAATGATTCACGATAATCGTCTTGTCTCGAAAATCTGTCTAATAATAGTAGATAACGAAGTCCATAAATATCAAGCGGTGCATTGGTATCAATCAGATATGATTCATCTTGATCATCTAAAGATGGCGACGCGGTAGGTTTATGATGATATAAGGAAGCGAAAAATCCACCACCACCTCCTAAGCCATTTGATACTTTACTACATGTAAAACACCTGCATGAACAATAATTCCCTCCTCCTATGCCACTAGAACCATCAAGTCCTCCTCCATAACCACCATTCGGTTCAGGGTTCGAGGGAGAAAGCGGAGCGGCCATAAAATTTAAGATTTTATCAAAACCGAGACTAAAAGTTTTTTTTGCTTTGGTTTTATTATTATTGATGTTTGTCGATGGAGTGGTTGTTGATGCTACTGATGATGGTATGTTTGTGGAAATGTTCGAAGAAGTTGATAATAATGAAGCTTGTGCTGCATTTGCGGCCGCTGCTTCTTGTTGTTGTGACTGCTGCATTCAGAGCAACGTGCTTCAATGAATAAGGATAATCAAGTCGACTTTTTTTGGATAAGAATCGAAGCTAATTAAAAAAAAAAGAATAGTTCTCAAATTGAGAAGGTTCAGATCAGCGTATCTTCTATAGAAAAAAACCTGATCAATTACTTGACACTGCGCGAACAATTATTTAATAATAAATAATGATGATATTTCCTGCAGCGTGCGTATTTGTTTCAATAAATCCAAACTATCCCTCGTGAAGTTAACAATAATAGAATAAATGAAATACCGACGGATAAGAATAACTGCTATAAAGGGAAAAAACGTGGTATGTATATACGGAAGCTAAAATGTAGAGTCGTAAATAGGGGTGAAAAGGGGCCAGTTGTGAGCTTGAATAAGGAGTTATTATCTCTAATATCTATTATCTACTATCTTAAGATATATATATATAGAACTCACTTTGGAATCAAAGTCTTGTATAATTTATTATTACGTGCGAGATATTGCGACTTTATTCGTTCGTCATAACTTGTAAAGTAAAAATTTTCGCCTAATTAATTTAGCTAATTGTATAATCTTTTAGCTCAGTTAAACTAATCTACATTATTGAGAAAACGCAACACTAAGAGATAAAAGTGGAATTTACTTTAACTTTATAGAACAGATCAAACGCACGCGAGCACACATTCTGTCACAAAGTAGCACGATTTTTGTTGAGTGACGGACAAAAAAAAATTATTATGCGGCTAAATGTGATGGAAAGTAATTAAAGCAAAAAAAAAATAAGGGTCCCGTCTCAGATATTTCCTTTTTCAGCATGAATGCATTGATAATGAGCATGAATAACCAATAAAATCTGCATTTATAGTAAACCAAATTCAGGTGGTTTCAATGGTTCGGGCGTATATGCTTGCTGCGCCTAAATGGAATTGATCCGAAAGATAATTTAAGCAATAAAACACGTAATAAAACATCATAATAAAATGTGAGCGCCATTCATTTTTCTTTGTTGTTTTTCACTTGTTATTTCGATAATAACAAATAATAGAGCACTTAGGTCAAACGAACGCCACTCATACTGGTATTCCTGAAATGTGTGTGTTCATTAGGTAAAAACTGAATGGAAATTCGCGAGCACTATACAAACATTCCAGTCGAAAAGCAATACAAAAATAAATAATCAAAAGTTTATTACGGTTAATGAAAGACAATGCATTTCAGCTTTTCTTAAATGTAATCATTTTTTGATGTAAAAGAAATATTGGAAATAACAAACCTTACCGCCTCTTCGCTTTTTTTACCACGCTATTTACTACGCTATCTCGAGAATCATTGTCATTATCTTTATCATTATTGCTGCTGTTATTGTTATTATTAATATTATCATCATCATCATTATTATTATTATTATTATTATTATTCTTGCTGTTGTGATGGATAGAATTTGATGACTCATCTACACGAGGAAGCCTCCGTTTGCCATTCATTGCTGCATCTTCATTAAATGTGGCGTCATCCTTTTTTGTCCAATTATCTTCTGTGCCATCGTTTGACCAACTTTGAAATTCTGGTGAATTTGGTGGCCATTCATCTTCGGCTTTTGGAAGTGTCCAGAAAGAAGAGAACTCCATTGTCGGTGTCTTTGTTATATAATCCTGAATTTTTTCCGTTTGAATGCCTATAGATTTCGAAGTTCGGTTCTCTATAAATAATAATGCTGTTTAGCATTCTTGCGTATGCATTTCATATTATGAACTAGAGGTATTGCAATTTACCATTATCTGTCTTAACGTTATTTTGTTCCTTGGTGACGTCTTGGATCCATTTATCCCACGATTTTACAACGATTTTCCCCATCGATTCTGTGACCCCTTTACTCTTTCCTTTCTGATACTTTGATCCACCTTCGATAAATTTCGAGAAAAACTTCGATTCATTCAAAACACCCTCGACTAGTTTTGCACGCTTCTTCTCTTCTTTTAATGTCAACCAACAATTTGAATCATCGATCCAAGAGAAAAATATGTTGCCGTATTCCTCGAAGATAGCAAATAAAGCTTGTTGATTCGTCATTGGCGGGATATTAGAGAGCAAGAAGGAGTTTGGCTTTGCTGGTGGCACTTTTTATTGAGGTGATCATTAAAGATGAGTTCGAATGTCATAATCGTCATATAGTGTAGAAAATTTACTTACATCCATCATCTCCCACCAAATTTAGATATCTAAAATCTGATCTGAGCAAATGTAGTTTATTATAGAACTTTGTAAGCTTTTCTGAAGTCAAATATAATTTTCGAAAATCAATTTCAACTTTATCTGTTGAAAGTTTTTCGCTCTCTTCTTCTATTTCTGGTTGCGGAGAATCTTCAAAGAAAGAAGCGTATACATCGATCTTTATCTCTAAAGACAAAAAATAACTTGGATGTGAATATTTTTAATTAGGACAAAAAGGTGATTTAATTTAAAATTTAAAAGCATACATACCTTTTTCATGTAACATGAATGCAGCCAACGACAGGAAGTTGCATCCGGTAACGTAGGCGTCATAACCAGCTTCATGGCTCAAGGTTTCATCATTAAAGGTGTACCTATTGAATTTTGGATCCAATTCTGTACATCGGATATTAGACGATAATGAATATTATGCGAGATATAATTAGTCTAATCGAACAAAATACGTACCAACTTTTGGGGCATATTCGCTAAATGGAGGTTTCTGAGTTGCTTCCACAATATCTTGAACCCCATTTTTCGGCAAAAGTTTCTAATCATACGCGCATAATAATCAATTTAAATTCATAAATATTCGCAGAAAACTTTGAAGATTTAATTACCTGCAACTTCAGATGAGTACTTGCCAGGTGTTTGGTATCGATAACACTTCAATGAAAATAGCATATATTAATAAATTTGGTTATTAATATAGGAAACAGCAGAATTTTTGATACACTCACGTATCAAACATCCCATGCACTAATTTTTTCCATTCACTCACCCTCTCTGGGATTTCCTCCCAGAATTGATGAATGAATTGGCAAAAATCAAGAAAACAATTGTGACCAATGATAGGCCTCTTGGATTCTACCATCTTTTCAATAACCACTCGAAAATTTATAAGCAGTGCAGCAGTCTATCAGAATTAAGTAAATTATAAGGGTTCACTATACGCATACATACATACATAAATACATAAGAAAGAATAAAATAATCCCTACCTACCTCCTCAAAATCAGCATCGATTTTTTTTTGTCGTTCTTTCTCTGTTAAGCGCTTGAGGCATATAGCCTTTGGCCGACTGTCACCTTCTACAAAGCCATTATACCTATTTCAAAAAATATTAAGCATCCAAAATTTGATTCAATAATTGACAGCGATGAGTCTTCGCATCATACTTTTCTCTAATCTCTTGGAAAATCAAACGTTTTTGGCGAATACTTGGAGTATCCACGACCAATTCTTCTAATTGTGGGTTTTTGAACCACGCTTCTATTTGTTTCCTTTAAATGCCGCAAACATGCAAGATTCATATTAATTAATATGTGAGATTGTGACTGTGAAATATTAAACACTACAAGATAATTACATGGATTTTTCTACGTTTCCTTTGGTTTCCTCATCAGGTGGATTTTCTTAAAGTAATTTAATTAATGAAGAAAATGTATCAATATATGTTATTAAGCGAAAAGTACTAGCATAAATGATTACCAATCTGGCGTTGTGCCAAATTCTCTCTGCGTATCGTCAGCTTAGCCTCATCTGTTCTGTTGATCCATGGTATGCCTGATGATAATGATGAAAATCCAGATCGTGATTTATTATATATCATAAGCCGAAACGTAACAACTATTTATAAGATGAAAATGGCGAATGTATTCTGACCTTTCCCGATTAACTTGTTAAAATCAAATCCACATTTCGAAAGAAATTGAAGACTTGATCCACTAGACAGAAAACATATATCACTTATGTCTTTTCTATCTGCGCTCGGAGGGAAAATGTAAAAATTGAATGGTCGTGCAATAAAAACATTTTTTGTTTCCGAATATGTAAACGTGCATAAACCAAACTGTACTATAAGGAACTATATAATGCGAAATTTTTAGTGTCAAAAATACGCTTTTACATAGCTAAAGAATGGTATTATGTGTGTGTGTATTTGCCTTTGATGCTGCTGCTCGAACTTTACTATATCTTGACTGTGGGTCGTCGAAACTTTTTATCCTTTCTACACGTTCATACAAGCCTAAATCAAATAAATGCGACAAAACGCGTTGAAAGAAATCAATATGTTTGTATCAGAAAACAAGTAAATAAAGGCTGGTGTAGAAAATATTACCAGTAAGTTCTGTGTCAATAGCTATAAAGTCAGATCCGTGAATTGCCTCTTCAATGACTGGCAATAATTCTTGGAAATTATCTTTAAGAACTTCCATTTGGTGAGTTAATGCTTGTTTCTAAATTTTTTATATGTTCAGTCGACTACCAATAGAATGGCTTGCATAGAGCGATACGTAGTATATTTATCAGAAACGTGTTGTGTGACAGCTCTTTTATTAAAATTCCGACTCAAAATCTGAATCGTCATTTTTTTCAATATCTGAGAAGTCGACTTTTATCCTCGGATAAGGAACGTCGCCTTTATTGTTTTTCAGCAAAAGGTTTCAACGTTTGTTTGGCTTATTTTCTGTGAACGTTTGCTTCTCTTACTGTTGAAACATGGCCAGAGGAAAACAAAAGGTTTGTCTTTGGAAAAACTCGGGCGAATACTGAACAAAGATTTGACTTTTGCTCGTTACTTTCATCATCATCGCATTTTTTTCGTGAATAGGAACAAGCTCGGTAAGTTCTTATTAGCTATTTACTAATGCACAAAAAATCAGCAAAATTTTCTATTCATTTTTTTGACATTACAGGGAAAAAGCTCAAAAACAAGCCGAAGCTAGAGCGGGTGGTAAGTCTCAACTTAACGCTCGTGCCGCCGGGTTGCAATTTAAATGCCCCGTTTGTAAGGTATGTAAGAAGCCAACCGCAATAATGAATCTCGTTGATATTCATGAGAAACCTTTCATCTTTTACCAGACTCCCGCAGCCAATTATAAAATTGTGGTTCAGCATATGGAGGTAGATTATTTTTTGTCGTCATGATTCATTTTCTCATCATTAATGTGAACTTGACTAATAATTTTTAGGCTAAACATCCAAGAGATGCTGTCCCAAGTGAGGAATCTTTTCAAGCGTAAGACAATAATGTCAGAATGCACAAATACAAATATATAGAATCCTGAATACCTTTAGGGAGAAGTATGCTTGTTATTTTAGTGTGTGGTTTAGTTGTTATTTTTTAGAGAGTATCTTTAATGGTTCATGTAATTTAATCTATACGACCTCTTCTAAATCAAACACAATAATAAAAAAAGGATGTGCAAAGGTTTATTTACTTCTACGCTTTTATCTTTGATATATATATATATATATTTTGTTAATCTATGGGACAAATTTTTTTTCGAAGAGAATTGATAATTGGTAGGAACAAAGTTAAAAAGTAATCGATTATTGATGATATAAGGTATGATCTCTTCAAAATAAATTCGAGTTGCGCGCATTTCCAAATCAATTAATCAATCGATGCTTTCTTCTTTCCAAAATGACCAATTATTCCACGCTCTCGCTCCATTCCTATTGTGGTCCACTTTCCACCGTAGTCATGCCCCGGTAAAACCACAACTCCATCTTCCAGCTTTCCCAATCTTTCTCTCAAAGTTATTTTTATTTCGCTTAAATTTCCCCCTGGGAGATCAACTCGTCCCATACACCCACACATTAATGTATCCCCCGTGATCAAACGACACCCATTCACCAGTATAGCTTGACTACCTTCCGTGTGTCCTGGCACATGAATAAATCGAAGTATTGTCTTTTCTCCTAGTGATTCTCGGTGTTGACCGTGTGTATGGATAATTCGATCGGTGTATGATTTCAGGGCTGGATTCGCGCTCAATAAATAAGGAATGTCTAGTGGATTGACGTATACTTTGAGATTTGATACTTGTTTCGTGAGATCGAAAAGTCCACTGATTTTTATGGGAATATGATTATACGGTGGTGGCGGTGGACCTAAAAAATGATAATCAATAATTGATTAATATATCATTTGGTATCTACGTAGACATTTTTACATGTAACGGTAATATCGATATGTTTCATACCTCCTACATGATCAAAATGATAATGTGTCACAATAGCACCCATCAATTTCCATTTCTTTGTTTCTATGAATTTTAATATTCCATTAACGTCCCAACACTAAAAATAGCACAAAGTTCAATTAACATCTAAAATGACGCGTTTTAAATAAAAAGATACACGCGTACAGCATCAATCACTACACAATTTCGACTTGCGATGTCCGCAATCACATAAATAATATTCTTTATCTCAATAGCGATCGAGAAAATCTTTTGTTGCACCGGATTAACTGTAGTTGTCATTAGACAAATATCTCGACCGGGAATGAGTTGACAAATCGCAACACCTTGATAACAAAGATATTAATATTGAGATTAATATTATTCCTTGTGATGTGAACGTGCCAGATAATTAAATTACCCATTTCTTGGTCATCTTTCATTATCAATGCATGTGCTATTCGAAGAGGTATTTTTGGATTTGAAGGATCCTTAATCCATCATGAATAAAACTCGGAATAAATTATTAATCCCCACGGATCGCATATTTCATTTGACTCACCCTAAGTCGCGCCTCTTTATAATCCTCTAAAGCATCATCGAAGCGTCCAAGTTCCAATAGTATATCAGCGCGTCGAAAATATCCCTTTATTGGATTTTGAATGTTGAATAGAATAAATATATTCTTTCTTAGAGGTTTTGACTTGAGATATTTCGTACCTTTGACCATTCTGGCCGTAGACGAATCATTTGTCTCGTATCTTTTTCGGCATCGATATACAGTTTATACGCGAAATAACAAGCACTTCTGTTTCCGAATAGCAGTGCTGCGAAATCGGTAGATTTCGAAGGATCCAAATCCGGTTGTGATAATGTTAAAGCTTTTGTGTATTCCTCTATTTTATTTCGTTCCAAAAAATATTCTATGTTTAAATACATGTACTTCATATTTTGTGATACTGCCAACTAACCGATTGCGCAACGATAATTTTTGTTCTCAAAATGTTTGTTCGCGCGGCATACAACCTTGTATACTCTTTCGTTTGGTGCGCAAGATCGTAAAGATGCCGTTGATATCTCTGACATTAATTCTCATTCAAATGTTAGCCTCTATTTGTTTGTGATTTATAAGAATTTATACATCGATAGAATTACAGTTCATAATTTAGCTGCACACAAATTAAACAAACGCGAATTACAAATTAATTAATTAATTAATTGATTCGTGATCCGCGACCGGGTCAGTGAAACAATTAGTAAAAATCGGAATCTACTGCTGGTATACAGTAAAGTTTGTTTTTTTTTTTTTATTAAAATACCAGATAAAATTATACGTATTAACGAGTATAGCATCTTTGGCTGTCCAATTTGAAGAGCGACGTTAATTTATAGGTATCGGGTGGATCACCGTTACAGTCAGACCTCGATTTAACGGCAGTGTTGGGAATTTAAACAATTGAAAATTTGTCCAAAACTATTTGACAGTTTACAATTAAATTTACACTAATAATAAAATATATTTACTTAAATATACAAGACTTATTTGGACTATGTTTTGGGCAAAATTCATCTTCGTTAGATCAAGTTTTTAATTAGTTACGTATCGTTAAATCACATAGCGATAGTCGCTAAATCGAGTTCTGTGTAATCGAAACTAGATTTGGATTTACTATATATATCACTATCGCTATTGCACAATATTTTATTAAATATGAATAACAATACAACAGCACTCCGTGTTTTCCGCTGTTACATAAGATGCACACAATGAACACCTACTCGCAGCTAATTTTTGGTTTATATACGTTTGACTTTTGAAAAGATTTTTTATTCTCCAAAACATCTTTTACATTAAATCCAGGACAAAATGACAAAATCTACGATAAATTTATTATTGATACTACTATTATTAAATTTTTTCTCATCAATAAATGCTCAAACGAGGTAAGTGTATCCATCATATTGCTCATTATTATTTTCTATATTGTTTAATAATAATAATAATACGCTTACAGTTTAAAACCCACTCGGACAACCACAGTACAAGTGACTGTAACTGATCCACCTACCAGTAGTAGTTCTCCCAATAGTAACTCTGGATCAAAAACATCAACAAAATTACTAATCATAATAATTGTGAGTGTTGCTGTAGTTATTCTTGCAGCTGTAACATTCTGGCGTATTTATCGGAAACATAAGCGAAATACACCTGTACCTGCTCCTGCTCCTGCTCCTGTTCCTGCTCCTGCTACTACTCCAGTAATGATACAAAATAATCCACAGCCACCATATCAACCATATTATGGAGAGGGAGGATACATGCCAACACCAGGAACACCAACAAAGCCATTTGTAATTCCATCACCAGGAACACCACCAACAAAGCCACTTGAAATGTCAACACCACCACCACAGTATCAGATGCCACCAAGTCATAGTTTTAGTCCTTCTCCACAACCACCACAAGGTTATTATCCTTCTACACTACCCCAACAGCATCCTTCTAATTATCAAACTTCACCTTATGAAGGACATCAAGAATATGTTCCACCGTCACAACTACCACAACAATTTCAAGGAGGATCACCTTATCAAGGGGGATCACCTTACACCCCTTTACAAGGATCACCTTACCCTCCCTCACAAAGACCACCTTACCCCCCTTTACAATAATGATGCCTTTAAAATTTTCTTCTCTTTCTAATTTATTATTACATAAATAGAAAAATTAGTGTCACATATTTAATTATCATTAACAATGTATTTATCATCCATCATACCATAATAACGGGTTCCAATAATTATTTTGTGCCTAAATAATTTAAGGCAAATGCGACAGCAAAAGTAATAGACAATTATAAAATTTTCGTTTAAGTTGGGGGGGATATGTGGATATGGAATTAGGATAGAATTACGACCATAGTTAGAAGGTTAGTGCTAGTGATAAGATTAATGTTGGCCAAAAGATTCTAAATCCACCAACATCCCATTCCACTTTAACTAATGTTCATATTCTTCTTATATATTCTCTAAAAGATTACGTAGATACGCGTTTCTTTAGTTACGTGTAATATTATTCTTTTACAGACAGAATTTTCAATATTACTACAAATAACAATTATTTAGTTTATTATCAC
>CAJVPL010000461.1:0-26072 GCA_910591945.1 Ambispora gerdemannii
TGTCTTAGTAAAAATAAAAGTTATTAACGAAAAACTAATTTACGATTTTCGGATCAAACCCGATCCGAATCCGACCCACCCGAAATTATCGGTTCGGGTTGACCTCAAATTCGATCCGATCCGACCCGAACAGAGCTTTATATAATACCCACAAAAAAGTAATGCATGCTTTAAAATTATATAGTAAAATACATATAAAAAATTTTTTTGATTATATAACAAATAGTTCTTTTATTTAATATAGTTGATTGGCTTTAAAATAATATAAAATTTAGAAATAATTACTAACATAAATATAGATATAATATAAAGAGGTATTGTAATAGATGAGAGGATATTGTAATGGGTTAAGTCTGATTTAGTCAAAACTGAGTTTTTATTGAGGTTCAGTTTCAAAGACAGACTCAAACACACATAATTATATTCGCGTACACCTGTAATAGTTATTATAATATGAATTTATTTAGCTATGTAAAATATCATTTACATAACAATAATGCTTATTTATTTATTTTATGTTAATTTTTCATCTATTCTAAAATATTGACATCCAACCAACTCTTCAAACATATTAAAATTCTTGTTATTTTCTCAAGAAGACTGTTTCTTTCAAGATCAAGAGCGTTCTTTGCCGCAGAGAAGGCACGTTTGCAAGGAACACTCTTGGTTTGCAATGCAAAGCAATCTGCAGCCATTAAAGTTACGGTTGGAAAGCGAAGAGCATTAGCTTTCTGCTACAACAGTGGATCTGTATTCGGCTCTGGAGATTCAAGTACATCGAGATAACACGAACATTATTGAATATTATATTACTAATGATCACATTATTTTGGGACCCTTCTCTAAGCTTATTGTCGTTTTCGACAGAACTTGGAACATCTGCAAAAGAGGTTTCAACTAAATAGATTTGGAATTGTAGAAAATGTAAAAAGAAACAGGGAAGAAAGTTGGATACTTTTATATTGCCAAATTCTTAAACACAACTGCTTTATTGATACCAATAATTTTTTTCCAGAGCTTTATCCAAATATTATTAAGGTTACTTTATCCAATAATAATTAATACAAAAAAATTTTTTGTACCAAGCAAATCATATTACTATAATCAGCATGTTATTATAAAGAATGTTACTGTAACCAGCTCTGACTGTATTTAAATAATCAATATACATAAATAATATTTAGTGTATTGGTTTTTTTAATACTAACAGCTCTTGTTACATGTATAACTTAATTATAAATGTAAGTTTATCTCTTAATCGAGATCAATGTGTAAAAATAAATTGTTATTATTTCTTAATTGATTGTGAAATAATGTAAAAATTTCTTCTGCTTTTGCATGCCGCCATTTCAATACTTCGTGAAAATCTTTATTTGCACCTAGACCATGTACCTGTAAGAAACAAGGCTGAGCTTCGACATATCCACCCTCTGAGTCTGATAGAATGCTTTCTTATTCCAATAAATTGTCTCGATAGCTATTCATTGCTGATTGCGTAAATAATTCCAAAGTTATTTTATGCCTACGCTTTTCTTTTCACGAGTACCTATAATAATATGCAAGTAAATATTGCGTGTTTAGCGCTGCTTTTCATAACATTCTAACATCATAATTGAAAGGAATTCCATTAAAGCGAAGAAAGTCCAAGAGTGTAATATATTGAGGATTATGTTGATGACGAGAACTTATCAAGTATCGCACAATCTCAAAGTGATTCATTGCAAGTTCGTTAAATTCTCCGTTAATTAACCTATGCACGAGTTCGATTCCATTCTCAAGTAAATTTTTGATTTTTCGATGGATTCCTTGTCGCCATTGTCATATGTATTACATGTATTATCTAGTATGGTACACGAAAAAATATTAGAATCCAAAGTTTCAAAATACAAGACTAAGAGATTCCCAGTTTAGCGGCAGTATTAGGTTCTATTCTGACAATTTTTCTATCACAGTACACAAATCTGGTGCTCATTAGCGTTAGCGTTGTCTTCAATTATATGAATATTGCTGGAATTATACATTAGCATTAGCTGTGTTGCTTTTATTTACAGTAAATTGCTGGATATCGATATTGATATCGTTTCTTTATCGTAAAAAACAATTTAATCAATAAAAAATATATCAAGGACATTTCGTTACAGAACTATTGGAATTATAAATTCCTTCAAATACGACACTATTTAGAATACAAGTCTGCCCATCAACTGACGCAGTAAGTTGGAATGCATAGTAGCCAGTAACAGGAACTATACCAAGATTCAAATTGAAGTATGGTGTGTACATTTGCACTTTTGGATCAATTTCACCAATCCATTGAGTTTGAATAATGTTTCCATTGATATCTATTAAATCAATATTGGTAATTAAAATGGTGTCATGTGCTGCACTAGCTGCATCAAAGGAGACTTGATAACATTGGCCTATCGAAGTTTTTTTAATAGTTAGAAAATTAAGAAATTAAAGAAAAAAGCTAACGAAAATAAAATATCGATTTCTACCGCTGGTCATTTGCAGCCCTCCTGATGCTGGCGAAGTTATACGAATGGCAGCACAATTTTGTCGTTTTAAAGAGATTGCGACGATTGTATTAATGATCAATAATAATAATAACAATAAGTATACGTTTTTCATTGCTTTTTTGCTTAAAGTAAATTAATTCGTAAATTTTTTTGAACATATAAAAGGTATTTCGAATTATCCCATTTAAAAACGTCCAGCGTGATATAATAAAAGATTCCGAATCTCATACAATAGATAGTAATATATATTTTAATAAATTTATTTACAAAAAAAAGCCACGAAGTAAACTATTATCTTTTTTATACGGCTTTCTATTTACATGTATTTGTTTTGCTTGTTTCTATGAATTACTTTTATCGTGATGCAAAGGTTTCATATTGTATACGTACATGTTTCATAGTACATGTACATGTACACAAAATATTAAAATGAGGTTCTACATGTACGTTCAGCGTTTTCATGTGTTAAACACGTTAAAACTACATGTAGTAAGGATTTTATTTATACAAAAATTTTAAGAAGTGTCGAAAAAAAATGTAAAATCGAGATTGTCATTTTATAAAGCTTAACAGTTACTTTTTTTACCAAGAATTATTGTGTATAAAACAAGATATTTGATTTACCTTGGACTTTACTTCGCTAGACCATTCATCTTTATAAATTTGTTTATAGAAAACATCATCTGCAGGTATTTCTGCAGTTCATATGTTCGATATACGTACGTACGTATATCGAATGCTGCTGTTTTGCAGTTTATGTGGTTTAAGTACAATTTATTATTATTTTTTAATAACAAATTTAATCCATAATAATATAATTTATAAATTTGATTAGTAACTTTATACATGTAATATAATCTCAATTTCAATGGTTTAAATGAAATTACTCATTTTTTATCAAAATAATTATATTTTTTGTAATATGTAACTTATCTTCCAATTTCACGTTAATTAATTTTGCTTAGAAGCTCAAAAAAAATAATTATGCAATTTAAGTAAAGTAAATAAACTGATAACTTGCCTACTGCGGATGCATTTTTAATATTTACCAAGTTTATTTGAAAAATTATTTTGCTTTAACGAAGGACCTGAAAATCTAAAATCCAAAAACACACCAATTTGCGATATTATTCGATTACATATAATAAGCGAGAATTGAAGATGATTGTGAATATTAATTTCAAGAGGGACATAACAGCTTAATAGAAGTTTATGAATCATTTAGTTTTTTATTACTACATGTACAAATATTTTATTTCATTCTGCATTAACATGAATGATATAGTCAAGGGATGTGGTCGCCTTATGTGCTGCGACAAAATGATTCGAGGTCCAGATGCATTAGAATTTTGACTAGAGCTATTTCTTGAATCGTCCAAATCCACACAAATATCTGGCTTTCAATGCAAGATTAACTAGATACATGTATAAGCTATTAAGATTTTGTGATATTCTTTATATTTAGCTTATGGAAACAGTTTGCTACTATTGAAGTGTACTTCACCATTCAATAATTCAAATCTCTTTAAACATAGATGGTAGTACATGTATATTTAAATTAATAATTATCTATTGTTATTGATGCATGTAGGTATATTAAATGTTTTTCATCGCTTAGTAACAGTAAGTGCTAGCACACGCACAGCAATATTGTGGTATAACCCAACACCTTTGACCAGGACATGAATCGGGACGACATTCAACAACAACATCAGCACATAGTACACACTCTTTACAAAAACCACCACCGAGTTCTGCACAAATACAAAATTCTGTTAGGCAAATTAGAATGCGAATTTTAAGCGCTATATATTACCTGGGACACGACGAACATTGAATGCTTCGAGAGCACTGAACAATGAAAGAACGACCAATATACAAAGGAAAAAGAGATTTCGGGAGTTGACTGACATGTTTGTTCTTTTGTTGTTTAGTAAATTTTATTAGAATATCGATATGTATCGTTTGATTTGTGTTTGGAGAATTTAACTTTCAATATTGCTCTCGCTATTCTTTTATACTGAAATGAACTATGAAAACCAATCTGTTTTCTTTGACTGATAATACAAAATAGTTTAATAATTGATCATCATTCCACACACGTTAACGTTGAGTGTATGTACACTAAGGGAAGCCTCTTTTTCCTAATGTGTCATATTATCGTTATTGATGCGTACATATACAATAGTATACATAGTAAATTTATTTATAGTGGAGGCTCTTTCTCGACACAGTGATAGTGATAGTGGAGCTTTAAGTGTATGGTAATACATGTTCATTAAGAGAAACATCTATTTCCTAATGTGTCATAGTATCGTTATTGATGTGTACAACTCTACCATTCACAAATCAGATGATCTATGCATTGTCCAAGCCATACGTATAAATGTTGAGTTTTGAAATGACTCTTTATAGAAAACAATGGTATATTATTAAAATATACATGTATTACATATACTTAAAAATAGAGAACAATTCAATAGGACTAGTGATAGGCATCCAATTGCTAGTTTGAACTTCGCCACAAAAAAATAATGGGTATCATTTGAATGCAACGCTGTCATTTGATAATATAAAGACATGCAGCAGCACAAATATTATTTGATAGTTTAATGTATTAATTTTCTATTATGTTGCTTATACAATATGAATGCTGATAAACCAATCATATCATTAAGAGCTAGTAATTTTAATAACATAGAATTTTGCGGTATGAAAGACCTTTATGTAATTCATAGGTAGTTCATTATCCATAAGTCTGCTAATGAGCTCTTCGATACGCTAACAATTTAATTCACAAAATCATACTGAATTATCAGTTTAAAGTTCCTTTAAAAAAATTTCAACTCACTAATTTACAAAGATTTGTACAAAATGGTCTTTTCTCACATTCGTATTATTTGCTGGTAACACTTTTCGTCAGCAAAACTGCGCCTATTTTATCTTTAAATACAACAAATGGTCTCAAAATCGTACATCTCCCTAAAACGCACATACAGTATATGACCGAACGCAACCTATAAATTTGTGCTTTCACCCTGCAAAAGTTGGATGTTTACGAATATTTGAATTTGTTTATATCCGGTATTTGTAATTGCATTGATTTGATCCTGTTGGAATTATGGGTTTTATGCAACAGCCATTTATGGCAAACGGTCAAAATGAACGGAAATAGATAATAATATTCTATATTCCAGTCTCACATTAAATATTAATTTAATTTATCAAACAAAGAATATTTTTACCAGTGTTTGTTTCTCAACTTTTAACAAAATATTTAACATGATATTGCTGCTGCTAGTCTTAATTGAGAAATATGGGTAAAATTTTTAGATTTCATCGAAAGTTGACTTTATTCTTAGACTGTAAGTAAGACTGAAAATGAACAGGCGAATATGTCCGAACATGTAAGCCATGCATTTTATTTTCGAATTTTTGAGTCGTCGTTCGTTTTTTTAAAACGAATACGTATATTGAAATGTCTTCACTTGACTGATGTAGCCATGAAATTCCTTCAAGATAATAAGCTTAATCGGATTGAAGTCGGAATTGTTGGACAGCCAATAATGCTTTTGCTCATTATCTAGTAACAATTCTTTTATCCTAACGCAAATTAAGATTACATTGACGTTGTCCTTTTACGTTTTAGTGGTAAAAAAGTGTCAGACCATGTGATTCCTACCTGATGCTGACTCCTCCTGCTCATTGTCTACATATACATGTTCATGTACATGTATTACACCCATAGATCTGCAATTTCAAAATTGGCGCAGGATTACGTAGTTTGCAACTCAACTCACTGTATCGGTATTTTTCATTTTCTTTTTGATTTCCAATCAAAAATAGAAATTACGTATCGTTACATTACATGTCATGTAAATTACCCCCGTGTAACTACACTTTATACATTTAATAAGTACGTACATGTTCGTATCAACGTTAAACAGTTTTGACGAAATTACGCAAATCAAACACAATGTCAAATATGAATGCAAAAAGTCCAATATTTTTACATGTATTTAAAGGAAATAAATGGATAAAATCCGCAATAACAGAAAATCAAATAAGATTTTTCGATTTTAGTGAATTTTTCGATAAAAGAGTCACGGGATGTGTAGCGTTTGGTGAAGAACCGAAGAACAAAGATTCAATTGTAGCTTTAAAGAGTCTTTATCTAAGTGATGAGAAACACACCGAAGAAACAAATAAGAAAGTTATCAACGAGGTATTTATCATATTTAGCAAAATCAACTAATAATTAAAGACTTACAAAATTCACACATGACATCAAATATCTCTTAGTTGAAATTTTTTTACGGAAACACTAAAGGTAAACAAATATATACATAGTTGCAGCTTCATGATTATTTCTAATATAAATCCTTTTAAATTAGAATACCACGTGATTATTATGAAGTATGAAACTCCCGATGATTATTTATACATAAATTTTTCCAACTTGACTGGGAATGAAAAGTTAAATTTAGCAAAACAAATCGTGCAAGGATTAAGAAGTATACATAATTCAGACATAATTCATCGTGATTTGGTAAGCATAGCATGTAATGAATTTTATTAAATATTGTGCTAATTCTAAAATTTTTGGATGCCAGAATCATAATAGCGTCCTCACCCACAAGGGAAAAATTAAAAACGCGGATTTAGGCTATTCAATTAAAACTTTAAATTCAGCCTTAAGTTTATCTAATGAGAAAGAGAAACCAGTTTACGTTGTGTTGTACCAAGCATGGTATGACAATTTACCTGAAATTCGACCTGATATTTATGAAGCAAATCAACAACCTAATGAAATCGAATGCACACCAGAATCAAACAACGTGATATTTCAAGATTTGCCAGAACTGGATTGTGACACGGATAAAGATTTGACCGCCAAAAATGAAATCTCAAATGATAAATATCGCGGAATAATCGACAAATTAGTAACTCTATTAAACGATTTACTCAATAAAGAGGAAAAGTTAAATAAAATAGGCGCTGAACTACAATCGTATTACGAGTTATGCGGTCAGCATTCTTTTGAAATACAAAACTATTTGAAAAATAATGCTCAATATAAGCTACTTTTAGGGTTTCTTTATCAAACTGGATCCATAGTTGAAAAGAATGTTGCATTAGCATTGAACATTTATATAGAGTTATCAAGTGAAAACTCTTTAGCTCAGCTCTTTTTAGGATATGCCTATCGAGAGGGAATCGGAACACAAAAAGATGCTAAAAAAGCATTTGAATGGTATTTGAAATCAGCGAAGGGTGGAAACGCAAGAGGACAATGTAGGCTTGGTCGGTGTTATGATGTAGGAATTGGAACACAAAAAGATGAGAAAAAAGCATTTGAGTGGTATTTGGAATCAGCAAAAAATGGAGATTATCTAGGTCAAAACAACCTTGGATCGTGTTATGAGGAAGGAATCGGAACACAAAAAGATGATAAAAAAGCCTTCGAATGGTATTTGAAATCAACAGAGGGTGGAAGCGCAAGAGGACAATGTAGTCTTGGTTGGTGTTATGATAAAGGAATTGGAACACAAAGAGACGAGGAAAAAACATTCAAGTGGTATTTGGTATCAGCAAAAAATGGAGATCATCAAGGTCAAAACAATCTTGGATCGTGTTATGAGGAAGGAGTTGGAACACAAAAAGATGATAAAAAAGCATTCGAATGGTATTTGAAATCAGCCGAGGGTAGAAGCGCGAGAGGACAATGTAATCTTGGTTGGTGTTATAGAAACGGTACGGGAACACAAAAAAATGAGATAAAAGCATTCAAATGGTTTTTGAAAGCAGCAGAGATTAGAGATGCAGAGGCTGAAGACGCAGAGGCTGAAGATGCAGATATACAATATAGTCTTGGTATATGTTATGAAAAAGGGACTGGTGCTTCTAAAGATATTAATGAAGCTATAAAATGTTATAAGACTGCAGCTAAAAATGGCAGTAATGACGCACAAAAAAGAATCTATGTAATTTTTGAACATAATTTT
Organism: Ambispora gerdemannii; assembly: GCA_910591945.1. Lineage (NCBI taxonomy): Eukaryota > Fungi > Glomeromycota > Glomeromycetes > Archaeosporales > Ambisporaceae > Ambispora > Ambispora gerdemannii. Next base: position 8,525 of record CAJVPL010000461.1, read on the forward strand.
TTGAGTTAAAAATATTTTATAGTTCCTATTGAAATCATTTTATATTTTGCTTATTTTAGAGTACATGTAATTTTTTATTATGAAGCTATTAAAATTTGAATTCTGTGTCATTTATTATTTTATTTAATTAGTTAATTGAATTAATACCAAATCGATAGATACAATATTACTGGTTATGTTTATTTCCAAATGTGTATTGCACATTAAATGGAAAGGCGATTAATAATAATATCGATATATGCACGTTAAAAAGTTATTGTTTATGAATTAATGCAAGAGTATATTCTGTACCGCACGTCAGCATTTTAACAAACGAAATCCACTTCTCTGGATAATTACTGATGAAACATAATTACCTTGTAGCTTTTTCTAACTACGTATAAGCAAAAATAGTAAGTAAATGATGACAATTCTGCAACAAATTAAGAATAGCAACGACGACGTCAATGATGCATTCATAAAATATGTATAATCTCAAAAGTAATATCGATATACCGATATCGATATGTAAAAAAATAACACGTGATGGTATTTTACACGTTATGAACATGTTCAAATAAATACGTACTCGTTTATCAAATAATATCCACATCTATGCCAATAATTAAAAAGATGTATAAAGAATTTATATCAAGTACATTTTTTATTTTATTAATAATATTTTATTATATTTTATTAAATAATTAATTGGTTAATTGGTTAATAATTATTTTTATAAAGTCATATTTATTTAATTTATTTATATTTTTTATTTTAATTGTAAAAAAATATTAAATTATTAATTGTTTACGATCTAAATATATATTAATTAACTATCTTTAAAAATAATATTTACTCTTCTACTTATATTATTAATTATCTTTTATCTAATTTAACATTATGTATTTTATATATTATATACTTAAAAAAATATTATATACGTATATATTATAATAATAAAACAGAGAATCTTGTTATTATAATATTTATGAAATTCTTTATATAAATTATGAGTTACAAACTTATATTAGATAAATAAATATAATTTTTATAGATCAACAAAATTTAATTTATATTAATAAATCATTTAATTTTAATAAAAATAATTTTTATAATTAACTGAATAACTAATTTTGAACAAAACTTATTTGATATACTAAATTTAATTAATATTATTAACTTATTAATTATTTAAATATATTATAATTATCAAAAAAAAATTGAATTTAAAAAAGTCATAAAAACTTAAAAGTAAAATTATTTATTATTTTATCAAGAATTAGATATTATTTAAATAAATTAAAATGATTCAAATAATTAACTAAAAATAATTAAACTTATAAATATAAAAAAATATTATTTAATAAATATTCAAATATATTATAATTATCAAAAAAAATTGAATTTAAAAAAGTCATAAAAACTTAAAAGTAAAATTATTTATTATTTTATCAAGAATTAGATATTATTTAAATAAATTAAAATGATTCAAATAATTAACTAATAATAATTAAACTTAAAATATCTAAAATAAATTATTGAATATTTATTAAATAATATTTTTTTATATTTATAAGATAGAAATAATATATTATCATATATATTAATAAAAGATAAATAAAATAATAATTTAATTGAAACTCGATCATTATTTGAAAAGATTATTATAAATTATTAATACTTATTAATAATTAAAATAAATATATAATAATTATTATTAATTACAATACTAAATAAATAAAATTAGAGGAATTTTTAATATTATTACTATAATAATTATTTTATTTTTATATAACGATATTATTTATTAATATTGATTTCTGAAAAAATTAGTATCTGATTATAAAACTACTTTTGTAAATGAATTAATTCGAATATTATATCAAAATTATCAAATAAAACGCTATTTTTCAGTATTATACTATCAACTATAATAATTTTTAGTTGTTTTTAGTACTTTTTATATATAATAGCAAAAATAATATAACAACATCAAAATTTATTAATAAGTACTTTAAATTCATTTTTTGGCAATGTTTGAAGCTGGACATCAATTGAAAGTATGTGGTGTTTGTTTTGGTCTTCAAGTAGGAATACAATCTGTAATTGAATTCAGATTTAGATTTTTGTTTAACTTATTTTCATTAAAAAAATTGTAAATTTGTCACCAAAATCGAAACCGATAATTTCAAATCAGTTGTAATGTGCTTTGTCGTTGCTTCCAAAAAGAAAAAGCATCATTTTAAGATTTATAACATAACGATAATAAAAAGAAAAATGATTCAAAACTCGATTCAAATTTCAAACTCAATCTTCATTATGCCAGTTGATGGTTTTTTCAACCAATATCTCGCCTAATGTCGGGCAATCAAACTCTAACAACAAAATTTATTATTCAGTCTGGACTTTATTCTCCATCTAAAAACAATCAAGCATTGCATTGCTGAGTAAATACGTAAGTATTCAATTTATGTTTTCTAAAGTGTGAAATTGAGCTCGGGACATCCAAAATTGTCGCCATCATTCTTATTCTCGATAGAATATTAAGTTTCTTGGAGCGGAGGATTCAAACTTCCTGATTGTTTCAGTAATTTAGGGACAAATAATATACTCAAGATTAAAACTTAACATTAATTTGTGTTCGGAAGATTTTGATCATGGCTTGGACAATGCATAATTATTATAACGATAACGATAACGATAACCATTGTCAATCGTTTTTCTTCTATAGTTATGGAAATTTAATAATAAATACTGAGCTCGTAAAATCGTAAATAAAATTGATGTTATTATCGACGACAACATTGGTTGACTGAAAATCTTCATACTCAAGTTTCACGTCTAGTTATCTTCTCAAAATATATTTAACAACAGGTTTAGTAAAGGGAGAAACTGTCAACTCGCTAGTGTTATAATTCTACGTATTCTGTTGTGTTCATGTGCAAACCATTGAAGTTCATTTATGTCAATGTTATTGTACTTCAATAATATGATAAAGACGCAGTTAATATTATTCGCCTTTTGTGCATTGTGTAACACAAATTACATGAACCGTGAGAACTCCGCTGAAGATAAACGATAACGATTATGACATTTACATGTAATAATAATACGTAAATGTACGCAGTCTCTCCTTTATCTCATTAAATTGCATTTAGCAATAGCATTTTAGAATCGTTTATGCGTGATAAATTAGCCCCTATTTTATTGTTTATATAAATGGGTAATTAATATCAGTAGAATTATTCAAGTAAAAAAATTAAGAAATAACTAAACAACAAATATGAATCCAGCGGCAGCATCGTCTGCCATTCCAATACCAAATAATGGACGAGAAGGAGGGGATGATGCTGGTAGCGTATCATCAATAACACGTTCATGGGCAAATTCAGTTTCTCGTAGTCAACAATTTGCCGCAAATTTTGGATCACAGCCAAAAGCTGCTGGTAGTGCATTTCCAATAAGTCAAAATGAAATTCCGGAAACACCAAGATTTGATCTGCCAACTCTGGACGAACGAACTCCGTTGATTGACAATCATCGTCCTTTACAACCATCGACAGCGTCGTCGCTACAGCCACAACAGTTTGAGCAGGATTTGTATCATGGAAAATCGAATATGGCACAGACTGTTTTTAATTCAGTGGTATGTCTATCACCTATACTTGCGAATTCCTATGAACTTCTAATTTATGTATATTGTCGTAAAATAGAATATGTTAATGGGCATAGCCATTTTATCTTTACCACTTGCTTTCAAATATTGTGGATGGATACTTGGCATCTCAATTTTCGTTTTCTGTTTGATCCTGACAAATTACACGGCTAAAACTCTCGCCAAATGTATGAACTTGGATCCGTCATCGAGATTTTATGTTGATGTTGCAGAATTTGCGTTTGGCAAGAAAGCTAGAGGGGTTGTTGCCATTTTTTTCTTATTGGATTTATTGACCGCCACGCAAGTATTATATTATTTTTTCGATTTTTTCATTCGCAGGGTGATAATCTTCTTTATCTGATATAGAGTTGCATTGATGATCCTCATTGGCGATTCACTCAAGACACTGTATCCAAACGTAGACTTGACCATGCTCAAAATAATCTCGTTTGTCCTAATCACTCCAGCAACTTGGATGCCCGTGCACATGCTATCCTACACTTCGCTTCTTGGAATCATATCGGCATCATCGCTTGTGAGTGTTGTCATCTATGATGGGTTATCGAAGCCGACTGCACCCGGCAGTTTGATAGAACCGATGGAGACGACATTGTTCCCGACTACTTGGATGGCTGTGCCTTTGACATTTGGTTTAATAAATGCTGGATTCACTGGGCATGCTGTTTTGCCATCGATATATCGTGACATGAAGAAACCGCAAAGTGTTGAAGCGTCAGTGAATATAAGTTATTTGATTGTTGGTGTTATTTACCTAACGCTTGCTATTGGTGGTTATCTAATGTTCGGAAATCAAACAATGGAAGAGGTATCAAAATCAAAATCTGCTAACTTGATGTACCTTTATACATATTACTAATGAAATACCGAAATATTCATTATACGTATTCAGATTACGCAGAATATCATGAGCACACCTGGATACAACGTCTTGGTAAATTCTTTCGTCGTCTGGCTTATAGTCATAAATCCATTCAGCAAATACCCACTAGGCTTACAACCGATAAATGAAGCATTAGAAATATCAGTCTCTAGAGTATCATATATGCATTACTTTTTCAGCCCTCAAAAAAGAAGATATATCTCTAGGATGGTATTGCGAACACTTTTAAGCGGTTTTATAGTGACTACAGCGATTGTTTTTCCGGATTTTGATCGAGCTTTGGTAAGTAGTTAATTGAATTTCGTCGAAATTTTTCTTGGTTTTTAATTTTTTTTCCAATAATTGCATAGTCTCTACTTGGTTCGTGCTTTTCCTTCATGATCTCGGGCATATTCCCGTTAATGGCACATATGAAGTTATTTGGTTGGCAAATGTCTAGAAACGAATTCATTTGGAACGTGTTTCTTCTCGTCATATCTTCTATAATGGCCTTATTGGGCACTATTTGGACATTCTTCCCATCAGAATGGTTTGGCGAAAATTCAATAATTAATTCGAAATATTAACCTTAAAATTGATTTAGTTGATCAAGAGAACAATTATAACGTTCCAAAAAAGTTCTTTGTTAGATGGTTTCTTTGCCTTTTCTCCTTCCTTGTTAAATAACGTAACGAACCTTAACTTTAAATTTTCTATTAGTTCGTTATCGTTATAGAAAGAGGAGCGGACTATTAGTAATTTGATATAAAAAACTAACGGAACTGTCAATTCGTTATAGAATTGAACTAGACAAAACATTTGTGTTTTATAAAGAATGTTCTAAATTATTTTCTAAATAAAAATTTAGACAAGTTTTGACATAAATTTTTATACTAATTGTTTTTTGATAATCTGAAAGACTTCAAATTCATATACTAAAAATTTGCCGAGCTCGCGAAGAAAGTTCATAAAAGTTTGAATTCATAAGGATTTTCAGATAAGGAAAACCGGTAATTCACGAGTTCAGTCAATCCTAAGAGCGGCTTGATGATTTTTGAATTAATATTTCCTCGTCGTGCTGGCATAGCATAATACATGTATTTACTGTAGAGGTTGATCTGGAGCTAGAATATTATGAGTTAAATGGTTTGGGGATAAGGTAAAAAAATTTTCTGATGAAATTTCAAAATAATGAATAAGCGGCAAAGCTCGAGCGTATCGGTATTTTTCATGGCCTTAAATTGCTCTCTGCAGGCATCATCAGGCAAATTCGGATTATGTGTGAGCCCAATCAATTACATGTACCAAATTCCAGATATCGGATTATTCAATGTGAATTTCGTAATAGAATTTCTTCTTGAAGCAATTCAAAATCTTTGGATTGAAATACTTTTTCGGGTTCTGAGAATAATATCCATACAAAAAGAACTATGCTTAAAATCAAGATGAGCATATTATCAATCAAATATCTTCGAAAATATCTTCGAAATTGAATTCGTCGGCAGCAACTAGCATCTCAATAATGAGTGAAGCGCTGTGTTGGTTGAGCGAAATTTTGCCGCCATATAAAATAACAATTATATGAATAACCGTCCTTACAATAACAATTATATGAATAGCCGTCCTTACTACGTACATATAACTAACTTTACAAAAATAGATTTCGCAACCGAGAAAATAGCTGGCGAAATTTAATTAATCCATCTCCAACTTAAGCCCATTTGTTAAAAAGTGCGCGATCAAAATAACTGAACCTAGTACGAAGAGTGACCGAGTGGGCTTTAAAAACTTTTTTTATCAGGTTCGACTCCAATTTCGATGGAGACGTCGAAATTATTGTCCTTTTCGAGGAGTCGACTAAAGTCTCTTGACAAAAAATTCACTCATTATACTTTTAACTACCAATTATTCATATGAAAATAATTAATAATCATATTCTCAAGTCAAATGATCATGAGACTGTGAACCATGGTTTAACGAACACACTCAGTTTAAAACAAATAAATTAAGCCAATTATCTGTAATTTAAATTGTATATGAAATATAAACAATAAAAATAATTTTCATCATGTGTATAAACTCGCATTAAAATGTTTTCCAAATTAAATGCTTTTTGATTTCTCTCGTAATTATCGTGGCGAAAATAACCCGAACCGGAAACTGGTACCTTACTCGCGTAGGGGTGGATTACGTTACTGCAAACGAGGAAATAAAGCTCTGTTGTAGAATACCATTATCAATTAGAAGACAGTGTCCATGCAATTTTCTTTAATTTGAATTCTCATTGTTCTATTCGGCAATATTAGCAAACAAGTTTGGATTGTGAACACGTCCTGTTCAATCAACAAGTTTCTTCTATTTTTTTCGTGAAACATCTAAAAGCCTTTGATAGGAATATTTTTTTAGGTTCATTATGGATATCCATACATAAATTTTCAACTTGACTAATTGTCAATTAATATTATAAAAGTATTGTTATCAACACCGATAACAATAATATCAACCCCCGTTGTTAGCTGCAGAACAAATTCCAAATGATAATAAATTACACTCCTTACAATAACGATAACCTAATAATAACATTCATCAAATTAGTTTATCATATACATGTAGTTAAGTATTTTTAATACTAATTCGATATAATAACACAAAATCCTTTCCCTAGATTACGCTATTGTAAAGAGCGCTCACTGTTATATTAATCCCCATGATATTGATAACGACTGTGTATTAAATTTATCGGAACTCAAGAACAAATGAAGCACTCTGTTAGTTGAGAGGAATCTCGCCTTCATAAAGGAACTTTTGTTTTTCCTGAGCTTTAGTAAATATTTAAATTTCATCAAATAATTGCAGTCTACTTGGCTCGTGCTTTTCCTTCACATTAATGGCACATATGAAATTATTTGGCTGGCAAATGCCTCAGACGAATTCATTTATCCTTTATAAAGACACTATTTGGACATTCTTCCTGTCAGAATGGTTTGGCAAAAATTGATTATATTAAATTTATTTAAACTATGAATAATTAAGTTGAATTGTTTGAATTTCAAATTGAACTTTTCCAAAACCAAATAGAATACTTTTTCTGTCTGATGGTTTCTTCTCTTTATATTTGTAATTAATAGACAAAACATTTGCGTCTTATAAGAAAATTCTAAAGTAATCTTCTAAATAAAAAAAACCTAATATAGACAAGCTTTGAGATAAATTTCTCAGTCATTTATGTATTATAACAATATGTATCTGTATGATAAAATTATCAGATGTTGACTAATTGCTTTTTGACAATTTGAAAGACTTCAAACTCATCTACTGAAAAATTATTTGAGCTCGCAGTTGGTCTCACAGAAAGTTCATAGTAATTTTGAACGCAATAACTCGATTGCTGATTCTTAAAATCCCCATTGAAAGCAAGATCATTACCGAAACGAGGTCCATTATCGGTGCAGCAATAAATAGCATAAGATTGATATTGATTGCTTACGCGACTAACGACTGCGTTTCTATTAATAAACGAGAAAATAAAACTATTTGTTGTAGATTGATACTTTCCATCACAAAGCCAATTCAAAGGGTTATAACCACCAAGTATTTCATGGGTATCTTTAACTTTGGCTATTGTAACTGTTGCTCCTTTGTTATCGCAACGAGAGTGAAAATGTTGACCAGTAAACCCATCTTGACTGCCTCTCATCAATAGTTTGAATTCATACGGATTTTCAGATGCAGCATAAGGACGCCATCCGAAAGCCGGTAATTCACGATTTCGGTTAATCCAACTCGCGATAAGGGCTGCTTGTTTAGAAGAGATTATTTTTGAATTGATATTTCCTCGTCGTGCTGGCATAATATTTTCTGCAAGAGGTTGATTTGGAGCTAGGTGATAACGGATAATACTATGAGCTAAATGATTTGGGAGGATCTGTTGATAAGGTAAAACAAATTCACTGAATTGCTCTGACGAAATTTCAAAATAACGAATAAGTGGCAAAGCTCGAGCGAGCGTATTTTTCATGGCCTCAGATTGTTCGTCGCTCCAATCTGCAACATCGTCAGGCAAATTCGGATTATGTATGCGCCCCCAATCAATTACTAAATTCCAGATATCGAATTCTTCCATACGAATTTCGTCAATTTCTAAAAGTCTTAGTAAAATTTCTTCCCGAAGCAATCCAAAATCTTTAGATTGAAATACTTTTTCGGGTTCTTTAAGAAGAATATCCATACAAAAAGTTTGAAGCTTGTTAAAAGAACTATGCTCCAAAGCAATACGGTGAGCATGAGCTAAATTTTGTTGTAGCCAAGCTCTTCTATTATTAATCAAATATTTTTGAATGTGTTCGAAAATATCTTCGAGATTGAATTCGTCCGCAGCAACCAGCATCTCGAGAATAAGTGAAGCGCTGTATTGGTCGAGCGAGATTTTGCCGCCATACAAGTAGCTTATTAAAAAGAATTGTTTGAATAAATTTTGCAGCCGTCTTATTATTTTATAGAAATGAAATTGTATGAGTAGATTTCGCAACCATCTTTGTACTTACTTCAAAATTACTGAGAAAACAGCTGGCGAAATGTCAGTTTTCTTGAATTTAATTGATCCATCTTCAACTTGAGCCCATTTGCTGGAAAGTGCACGATCAAAATAACTGGACCTAGCACGAAGAATGACCGAATGGGCCTTAAAGACTTTTTTATCAGGTTCGACTCCAATTTCAATGGAAACGTCAAAATTATCGCTCTTTTCGAGGAGTCGACTAAAGTCTCTTGACAAAAAATTCATAAATTCACCCATCGTATTTACTCATTAGTAGCATTATTAGGAAGCTTTTAACTACCAGTCACTCATGTAAAAATAATTAATCAGGTTAAACAATTAACCATGTAAAAATAATTAATCACGGAAAAAATAAGTAATGATCAGATCTGATTTTCTTAAGAATTCGCATGGTCTTGAGACTGCGAACCGTAGTTTTTCTAAATAATAGTTATAACCTTAGTTTCTTAATCAATCTTCAATTCGAGCCTAATTATCAGAAAGCGATTAAATAACTAGATTTATCATGAAGAATGACCGAATGGGTTGTGAAGACTCTTATCAGGCTCTATACCAAACAGCTCTTTTGAGAAGTCGACTACAGTTTCTTGAAAATTTGTTAGACATATTTTATAGATTCTTTTTAAAATGTTAAAACTAATTTATGATGTTTGTATGCAGGTCAGAATCAATATTTTTTCTTATAATAAACAGGGGCTCTTATGAATTTTCAATTCAATATATCGTTTTCTTGAATTCGTCTAAGAGAAGCATTATGACAACAACATTTGATGCTAGTGTTGTGGACCTTATCTGCTGGCTGTGAAGAGGAAAATATGTCTAGTTTCCTTATAATATAACGAACGATCAAGTCAAATCAAAACTTGTTATAAAATGATAGAACCAAAGTTTTGGCCTGTTAAATTTTCTTCATTTAATAATATAAAGTAAAAAGAATATGAGCACAATTTCGAATTTTCTAAAATCTTATCAATTCATACAGATATAATTAACTACAATTATTTCAAACAAACACGTAAAAATCAATCTTTCATTACATAAGTTATAACTGCAATTTCATTCCATTTACATTTTTTACTGCCATACACAATTGCTGCACTCGGAAATTTAAAAACAGAATCAACGGGTTTGGACGTAGTCACTAGTTATTCAGAACAAAAATTTATTTAATCTGTATTCATATAGGTTAATAGTTATATGTACTCGCATAACTAAATAATAAACTCGAAAAATGACTAAAGATGCAGGTAGAAAAAAAAAGGTTTACATATCTTTAACACACTTGGATTCTGTTAAATCATTAGATAAACTTCCATTTTTTTCTAGTTATTAGAGGTTTCCCCCTGAATTGTGATACAACAATAACAAACTCTCGTAAAACTATTGAAAAATGTAGAAGTTTATCCGAAGGTTTAATATGGGTAGAGCCTCCCTTTTTCACTTGTGCCGGGTTCTACTTGTATTCAGCTTGAACATCTTCCAGTTATCTTCTCAAATAATTTCACTCGTGTAGCTAAATGATTCATTTAGCTACACGGGTGAAATTATTTGAGAAGATAACTGGAAGATGTTCAAGCTGAATTAGTGATGCGGGTCGGTTCGAGCGGGGCGGGCCGGGTGAACTGTACGGGGTCAGATATTTTCATTTACTTGCATAAAGTCAATTGAATGAATCAATCATATCTGCGAAATATGATCAATCTTCACGTGATAATTGTGGTTAGACATGTACAAACCGTTCTCGAATAACCCTAATCGTAACCCAATCAATTAACCATAACGATTAATTTATCTATCATACAGCACGAAATATCTCCTCGTCAGCGGATCGAGCAGTTCGAGGCGGGCTGATAATTTTACGAACGGGCGAGCAGAAGATTTTTGCTCGATCCGAATCATTACAAATGACTCAATAAAAAGGCGAGTCAAATCTTTTGTAATATTCAACAAAATTAAACCATAGTCAAAGAAAAGTTATCTAATGAACGCACCACGGAGTGATTACAGTCAGGGCTCGATTTACTGATGAATCGGTAAATTTCAAGATATGACTAAATTGAGAAAATACTAAAAGACATCATTAGATCGAGCGCGATTTGAATACAGTGATCTGGGAATTAGAGTCGCTAACTCGCGATCTCAGCATATTTGTTAAATGAACCTTACTATATATTCAAGTAAGAGAAAAAAGAGCTCATTAGTTGTTTAATAGAAAGTTTATTAAATATGATAGAATTGTACAAAAAGAAGGCACAGGAGAAGAAGTGGAAATCAAATTGTTAGCGTTGTTTAAATTGCAATGTTATACATTATTCTTATCTCTTTATTTACAGTCGAACCTCTATATAGTCACACTCTCGGGATATGAAAACTGTGATTATAGGGAGGTTGTGACTATATGGAGGTCAATTTTCTTATGGTTTATAGTGAGTTGGGAACTGAAAAAATGTGACTACATAAAGTTTGTGACTATATAGGAAGTGACTATATAGGGGTTAGACTGTTTTAATTACTTAATGAGTAAAAAAAATAACAACATAGGGAGGAAATGTTAATTTGATAAATTTAATACTTTGACATCGGTGTTTAAAATTTATATATGCACGTGCATATTTTTTAAAATTACATGTATATTAAAAAAGAATGTTTTACTATTTGCACAATAAAAGTTATAAAAGCCTTCTTTTTATGTGTCCTGTCTCATTCTTCGTGCATGTTAACTCTTCATCATTTAATGCATGTTGTTGGGTGTATGTATTTGCATAAATCGATACAAACACGAACGACGACTTCAACACATATTGATATAAATCATCATTTTTCAAATAAACACACATAATCATTAACGCTAACGCTAATAAAATAAATTCAAAGATGGCATCTCAAAACGTCATGCACAGGAATAGATAAACAAAAATCTCAAACTGTATTATTTGAAGATAAGAATTTTGTAAAATTTTATCAGTTATGCTGCCTTTAACAATTTTAAATCTAAAGAAAGCTAGTCATGTAAAAAAGAAAATAAGATGGATGGTTAATATTGATGAAGTAAATGTCAGTAGTGATCCGGTGACATGTATAACTGGAATTGGAAAGAGTCAAAAAATAGCTCTTGGAGATGAAGATTTAGAAGGAATTTGTGTTTGGAGGAGTGTGATGATTTTGATGTTGTACGTGAAGGAAGTAAAAAGTTTGGAAGAATTATAAAGTTTAAAGTATTAAGATAATTAATTAAATTCATTGATGTCTTTGTAAACAAAGATAATTGAATATTGATTTTTTTTGCGAAATTATTGTCGTTTAGAAAGTAACTTATAATAAAAATCTCGTGTGGCAAATCCTGAAGAACTATTAACAATTGAGGAGAAATAATAACAAGTGACGATGAATTATGGGGATCGATGATATTTTGATACTTTTGATGGGTGCGAAAATGAAAGTGAAAGATCAGAATAGTGTGAGTCATGTTGAGGTAAGAATAAGTCCAAGGGGAAAATAGATACTGCCATCAAACAAAATAAAAAGGATGCTCTTGTAAAAGATGTTAATCTCAGCATATACGTAACAATAAATATTCATTGATTCCTACATTATATTTGTTCATGTATTTAACCACCATTCTATATACTGAATAGATTTTAACGCATCAGCATGGATTGATTTTGGACTCTGCTTAAACATCATACTCGTCTTAAAATCACTTCAATTCTCTGAGCCCACGCCTATTCAAAAGAAAACTTTGCCATGGATTATCTGGACGTGATAATTGAGGTGATAAAAACTGGATCAGTGAAAACACTTGTATTTGGACTTCCTATTCTATAGTATTTAATAAACCTATCGGAGAAAAGTTGAGAGATGTTGATGGTAACGCACAAACGAGCTTGTGGCATTAATTGTTACTCCGACTAGAGAATTGGCGGTATCATATATTGAGCATTGGAAAGTTTAGTGACGTCAAGGTTATTGAATTAATATTAATTACCTAGTTTTGAATACATGAAAATTTTCCATCATAACACTTGTCAGCGATATGGCAGTTCAAAGCAGCGACAACTAATGGATATACATTCGAATTCAATTGTTGGTCGATTATGAGAAGTGGTCTTGGGAATCAAACACTGGGACTGCAATAAAGACAACGATTGAAGGTAAATCTCTTTAATTGACTTTTTATTCATATTAAACAATAGTAACACAAAATCCGAAAGCTGTCATGATCACTAGTGATGTCGTTGCTCGTAGTATTGGTGGAACTGGTATCTCCGTGGAACATTTTTATTGAGTATCTATTTTATAAGTAATTTTTTCATAAAATATAGATATATGTACATCGAAGTGGTCGTTCAACGAGAAAGAAAAAACTTGATGTTGTGTAGTTTTGAAGAAATTATATTATATCGTAAAATTTGTCAAAAGATTTTTTCGCGTCGTATTCTAATACAGACTTATTACTAAAAATGTTTATTTTATTATCTCAGATGGGTCTGTCCGATTTTTCGGTCGATCAAAGTATCGTGAAGCCATGAAGCAGAGAATAACTTCAGCGCGCAAAATTGATCAGGAGGAACATAAGGCATGTTATTATTTTTATAACCAAATAATCACATGTATTTGTTAGTGTAATGATTGGTTAAAAAAAGTAGCACAAGATCTAGATGTGGACGAAGATCTGTAAGATTAATGTTTATTTCTTTGTTTTAAAAATAAAATCAATGAAAGCACAACTTCAATCATCGCTGCCATTTTGTCACAGTACTTGACGGGTGGTGTTGTGTGTGATTTGGCGGATAGATTGCTTTTTATTGTTGGTATTAGTGAATCCTTCATTGCTTGCTTGGGATTAAGCAAACAAAGGCAACGAAAGACTTGAAATCAAAAAAAATTAGGAATGAATTCTCGCACTAATAACAATCATCAACATTAAATCTCGGTATCAATAGAAATATTAGTAGTATAATAGTAAATCGAAAAATAAATATTGAACTAGTTTTTATTTTAATTTTTCAGTTCGATAGGCTTGTAACTAAAGTTGCTTGCCAAAACCTCAAATCTCCAGATTTGATAAGTTTGTTAGTATAATTTTAATACAGTCTTGGCATTGTAAAACCTGTACATAATATTTTATTATAGGTTTCAGCAAGCGACCTTATCTTATTTGCAACAAGTCTAAGTTTTACTACTGGTTCAGTCAGTATTCAAGCTAAACTGATTCAAACCAGTTCATAAAGTTGCCAAATAATTAATTTGATTATATGATGTTAATTAACATTAATCGGTTGTGCAGAATTTTTCAGATAGTACATGATGACGAAAATTATATATAAAAATATAAAATATTGTTCTCGTTAATTCAGAAATTGTTATAATTAATGAATTAATGAAGAAATATAATAGTGAAAGAACAAAGACTGAATGTTTTACAAATAATGGGGTTCACTAAATATTCTAAAGATCTTCTTGGTAGCTTGTACACAAACTAACTTACTACCAAAAATAAATATAGGGACAAAGAGAAAAATTAAAGAAAAGGATATAATAAAATAGAATAACTATTAAAGAAAATAACAGTACTTATTGAGACTGCCTAATAAAACAAAATGATTAATTGGACTTATTGAGATTGCCAATAAAGAAAATAAAATAATAGAACTTATTGAGACTGCCTAAAAATAATAAAACTAAAATAATAAAGTCAATAACTTATTTAAAGTGAAGGAGTATCCACTACTTGAAGTCAAAATTTGTAGATAATTAAGTATAATATCACAAATAAGAACTTTATTATTTTTATAAATCAGAGCATGAGAGTTCTAGTAATAAGAAACTCTTCTTTGATACATTTTTAATAGTTATTTTGATTTATATAATTCTAAATTATATTATTATTTACAAATAATACTAAATAATATTAAAAGAAAACAAAAATTGAAAATTAAATGAGAAATTTATCTTTAACTTAAAAGATAATACTCAACCTAGCAACAAGAAATTTTTATAATTCTAACTGAAGTGCTAATTGAAAAATATAACTCTACATTATTTAATTATATTCTGTTCAGTAAAAATTATTTCTATAATCAAAATATAATAATGATGAATTACAAATATATATCTGAAATTATAACTAATACAGAGAATATCTAAATAAGAATGACTCTATATATTAAAGATTTTAATATTAAGAAAAAAGTTATAGTGCATGTTACTAAAAATAATATTGATAAATTCTATGACTTTGCTTCTTCTAACTCACACCAAAATATGAGCAAGAAAGATAAAATCTAGTATTTTATGAATTCAAATATTGACTTTGATTCTGATATTTCTGATATAAATACTTTTTGTTTCTTCAATTCAGGATCAAAAGTTATATATATAAATAAGATTAAAGTTATAAAGAAATATTCTAAGCATTATAAAATAAAAAATAAAATTAATTATCAAGCTTTATATTAATATATCTAATTTTATATATAGTTACAAAGTGAAGTAAATTATATCATTTCAGGAGAGTGATATTATATATATTATATACTTTTGAATTTAAGCAACCTCTAAAAATAAGTAATTTCTTTCTCTTCAGATCAAAAAGTCTTGAAAAAGTTAAATAAATAACTTCTTTATTAAAATTATTATCTAATAGATAAAATAATTTTATTAATATTCACTATATTTTAACTCATTAGCAGAACTTTCATCTTTATTAACTATCTCAGCTATATTATTAATTTCTTCTATTCTACTTGTTTCTATATCTGAATCATATAATAAATTATCTTTAGTTTCATCTAATATATTAGAATTATCACATTTTTTAAATGATTTAATGATTATTTCTATAGGAATATTATTCTATATCTCTAAAATCCATTGGCAAATTAAATTATATCCAGATTTTTATTTTTTGTTAATTGATATTCACTATTACTTATTCACAAATGCTATTTTTCTCTTAATTTGTCTTTAAACAGTTTGTTGATATATATATATCTAAAGATTATACAATAGATATTAATTTTCCTGGAATAATTATGATGTGAGTATTATTGGTATTGCATTTGTGGTGTACAGATTCAGTTTTGTGTCCTTTAAATAAATTTATAACAAGTAATGATTGAGATTTTTTTGTTATTTCAAATTTGTTCAATTCATTCATATATTAAATGTTCATTTATTCAAGCTTTTTCATGCATGCACACCACAATATCTCAAGAAAGATTGGCAAAAATTTGTACACCTTTGAAAATTTTTATAGGAGGAAGTTTGTCACCATTAGCTGTAATAGTCAAAACACATGTAAACTGATTTTTGTCATTACCAATTGTTTGAATATGAACAGTCTTAGTGTCTTTTACATCAATTGTAGTAATACTAACCATGTCAAAGTAAATCAGTGTTTCATCCATATTGACAATGTGAGAAAGATCATACTTGTAAGTTAACCGAGATTGGATTACAAATTTGATAATTTTTTTACTGAGATCTTTGAGTAACTTTTGACCAATTTTATTGTGATGTCAGAATGAAAGATTGTGTCTCTTTAAAAACTGATAAAACCAAGAATCAGAAACATGAAACTTATTAGCAGCGTCTGAATAATGATCTGAACAGGTTGTTTTAAGGATAGTTATTATTTGCATTTTGATAGCTGCAGGTGTTATCGCAATTTTAACAAGTCGAAGCTCACGAATCCAATTGACAAATTCCTCTTCGGCTGCCGGATAAGCAGCAATTCTTCCTGCACTAACACATCGATTTTTTGATACTGCGTTACTAAACTTTTCCTCTTTAGGCATCCACCATGACACTATCAATTTGTCAACACCAAAATAATGTGCTGCAGTCAAAATGCCAATCTTTTTAGCTTCATGAATAATGACAAGCTTTTCAGATATCTTATATGCAGTTCTTTGTATGCGTTTTTTAACCTGAGTTGGCTTGGTACTAACATTACCAGAGTTAGTGCTTATTTTTTATGTTGAGTTGAATAATGTTGGCAAGGTAGGCAGACCATGATGCGAAGAAAATATCGATAGTGAAAAAAAAATTCAAAATCAGTAATTTTAATTTTGTGCATAACGTTAGGCACATTTTTTATTCATTTCACAATTGTACACATATGCATATATCCTTGATTATTATTTATCTGACTCCTATCCAGTATTTTTTAAGGGATTTCTGCAATCTCAAAATGATAATGTAGAGGGTTGCTTAAATTCAGGAGTATTGTTACTGTAGTAACATAAATTTCTCTAATTCGATAATCTTTCTTTAATTATGCGAAATTCTCTTTTTCTTAATTTTTATAATTTATTATCTGATTATCATTATTTTTATCCAATTATATAATTATCTCACTTTATATTATTATCCTAAATCTTATATTTATACCTTAAATATTATATTTATTCTCTTTTTCTTATTTCTATATACTTTTATTACCCTAAATCTGAGATTTACAATTTTGATC
>CAJVPL010000462.1:0-26040 GCA_910591945.1 Ambispora gerdemannii
TTGTCTCTAGAAGAACAACATCTGGCATATTCTTTGCTGAATTCCAAAACATAAAGCAATTTACTAATATTTTTTTTCATCCTGACCAGATCTGCCATAATTCTGAATGCAAAATGAATTGATTGATTAGTTGGCTGAAATATGTTTCTCACATGCAACTCTGATACCTCGTGATGCCAATAACTAATGGTTGCTGCAGAAATCCAAGATTATGTATTATCCCCCGTTAAAAAATTAAAAATGGTTTTCATACTAGTTGCTGCAGTAGTAAGAGACATTTGACCGATTTGAGAAACCCACGTGGTAAGTTTAATAAACTCTGTATTATATTCATTATTATTTTTTTTAACAAGATTATTAATCACAGTTTTAATATTATTGCCCGGTGGGCGTCTGGCTATTGCACGAACTCAAGATATATGTTGGTGATGTTTGTGTTTCAATTGTGCAATGGAACCATTAAGTTTTCGAGCTTTACAAGTTATACAGTTTTTAGATTGTTGTAATTTATGAAGATCTTGTCTGAGTTGTTTGTTATGATAATTTCATGCATCTAACGTTCTCCCAGGTTTATAAAGGGAATCAGATATATATTGAAATGTTTTTTTTTGAATATAGGGTGACACAATTTGATTTTTATTTTTTTCATGAGAATATCTCATTGTACGTAGAAGATGAGATGCTGATTTGAGATCCACTTCAGACATGTCTTTAAGAGTATTAACTATTGAATTATATGCAGGAGAATCTAATATAATAGTATTTGAGGCATTAAAGATCATGTTGTGTATTATTTTAAGTTCTTGAACAATGATTTTTTTTAAATGATTTGTTATTTTATTGACAAGTTTTTCATGCAAATTTAGATCATGCTTTTTGGTGAGTGATTCAAGTGCATTTTTTAGTTGCAATTTACGTTTTGAAGGAGGCATTTTTCAAAATTAAAGATTCAGTTTAATTAATAAAAATTATAATATGCGAAATTTATTTTTTGAAATTATTCTTATGCTTTTAAAGTTTTTTATTACAAAAGCAAATTAAAGACACAAGCCAATTTGAAACAAACACTTATTTTTTAGTTTATATAATTAATGATAACAAAAGCGAGATTTAAAAAGACGTAATGCTTATTTTTTAGTTTATATAATTAATGATAACAAAAGCGAGATTTAAAAAGGCGTAGCACTAAAACTATCTCGAAGTTTACAATAAAATTCGACATATAATATAACAAAAGGCCTTTTGTCAAAGTTACGGTTTTATATTTTTAGTTATGAAAGCCAATTCCATCCAATTCGTGACAAACGCTCATTTTTTTTTTTAGCTAGAACCTATAACAAAAGAAGAAATTCTCGCTAATTTAGTATCTTTAAATTGTTAATTAATTAAAAATTTTAAACCGTAACTTGTTTTGACTACACTACATTAATTGTTTGCCATGAAGATTACTGGAAAAATCGTTAGTACACACTACTTGCGTCAGTTTGTTGAACATTAATCTTTACTAATAAATTACTAGTAGCGACGCAGCAATTTGTCGATCAATTTTATGCATAAAATCTTATAGTAATCGCATTATTATAGCACCTTGCATAGTTTTGATTAATTAGTGCGTGAAGTACCCCAGTACGATATATCCAGGTGTGTAACACGAACCAGTGATCGATCAGGAAAAACAAAATCTACGCTAACCCATATTGGCAAGGTGCATGATTTGTTCCGGATCAACTTGAAACCCGTTATGTTTAATGATGCATGTTCATGTACTTCAAATTTTGGTTATCTAAAATTTAATGTAATGTAAGAATTTTTCGTTCTATTTTTTTTCACTTGCATAAAGCGGATAAAGGAACCAACCAGTGAAACTCAACATATTTTGTAACAACGCTGACGGTCTAAGAATCAAATTTGGAATTATGTAGGCATGGAAATCCAGTCAATTAATATTATCTGCTTTTCTTATAAAAAGAGCAATAAATTACGAGAATTATTAATCAAGATCAACCTATCTTTGGTTAGCAATTCTTTATTATATTAAATTGGACACGGTATAAACTGCTCTCCAGCATGACTAAATAACCCACCACATTATTACGACAGCTGTTCCCCCTCCCTTCGTCTTCCTCGTCTTGTAAAAGCGATTCACGAATTTTGGTTAATGCTGTCAAAACTGAACGCCTTCCTCCTGGTTCAGCGAGATCGAAACCAGTCGTCAAACCATTCTCAGCTGGCCATCTTTCAATTTCAATTTTCTGTTCTTTAGGTAGGCCGTTTTCAAGTTCCATCCAATACGTTGCAGGAATCACAGCTTTATAAAACGCAACATATGAAGAGATGACGCGAATGGCCCATAATATCTGATCTGTATGTTCCTCCGAGCCAAGGGAACGTATATTCTCACTACCACAAGCAAGAATTTCTACAGCAATCTGTGTTTCTCCAAATCCAGTGCCTGATCCGAAATTTTTCAGGTGTTTGTCCTGTTAAAAAAATTGTTTGAGCCGATGAAAATAATAGCCTGTCAAACGGTTAACAATATACAGACCTCTACCATAAGAACAGCAATTTTTCGCTTCCCCACTACAAATTCGGGGTCTGATGACACGTATGGATCATCTTCAATGTATAGCTTGCATAGCGGATGATTTCTGGATTTTGAAAATGCAACTTTAGAAACCATTATATTTATTATAAACAGAAGTTACTCACCTGATCATTAAGGGCCAGTCATCCAACTCAGCGACACGAAGCAGATTATCCACAAGTGTATCAGTAAAAGTTTCGTTGGTGCCTATAACTTGAAGACCATTCATCACAACGTTATGCAATTTCACAAAGAACGTTCGAACACGCTTATCCGTGAGTCCTTCAATATTTTCAACATCGAAATCTGGATTTCCAAGTATATGTCTATTGATACCAGGAAAAACATAAATCTCTGGAATTTTGGCGACTGGAAAATAAATTGCAAGTATTAGGTTCGCTGAGAGGATTGCTGATACAACATATGTCTCACCTTCAACACCGGGTATAACAGCGTTCTCGCTTGAAGATGGTTTGAAGCTCACTTTCAGTTTCTCGATATCTCGTTTTTTGAATTTAGATGCCGAAGAAGGGAGGTCGTTTAAGTCATAACTAGCATTAGAGCCGGAACTGAGCCTAAGGTTACTGGTAGCCTCCGCGATAGCTGAGTCTCCTCTGGCAAGGCGTTTGCGTTGCTGACGGGTGGCAGAAGAGCTCGCATTTTCGGTTTCGAGGGTTCGTTTCTTTGAAGTTTTTTGTGTGGTCTTTTTTGGAGAACTCTCGTTTTTTTGTTTCTGTTTCTGGTTTTTCGAAGACATGACAAAAAATTTTCACAAAGAAAATGACATGATAATCAGCAGGTCGAACGATTACATCATGCATGAAAAGTTCTAATGATCGAACATCTGTGTTACGCAATCGATTTTTCGTGATTTTTATTACTTTTTCAGACGAAATTCGGATAGCAGGGTCTAACTTTCCTCATTTATAGATTCCATATGAGGTGGCTGACTACCTCCAACATCGGACATACTAAAATCACTGTCATTTCGTGATGCAGATATATTAAGGGCTGAGGTAATATTTACCAACTCAGATGAAGATGAGTATGTAGCATTATTTAAATTTCTACCCACATCATTACATTACTTGCATTATCTCGATTAGTAGTTTTGTCTCTTTTGCTGGAAACTCTTCGGATTGGAGATGCGGATCGATCCCTTTGACCAGCGGGAGATTCACGGCGATTCATATTTAGCATTGATGAAACTTCCTCAATAGATGGTGCTGATGTTGTATTCCTCACATCTCTTTTTCACCTATGATTTAAGGTATTAATAGTACGGATTCTATTGAATTCATCTTCAGGCCTCTCCCAGAAATGCGTACGAAACTCATCAAAGTATTGTGCACCCATTCGATTTCTACATGCTCCACGTCTACCTGACATATATTCACACATTGCCTAATCGGGTGATTAAATTTTTGTTAATGTATAGGGCGCTTAATTGAAAGGACATAAAAGAACATATTGGACCTATAACACGGCCCAAACCGATCCTTCCGAATTAAGAGGATCGCCGAACGGTGTTACGCGTGTAACTGTAGTTTGTAAGCTGGGGAAAATTTTGATTGAATACCAAAGTGCATTTGTGTCGTCTAATATTAATTCATCTTGGTTGTTGATCTCTAGCAAAGTTTTACAATTTGAAATTAAAAATAAAAATAAATACATTTTTTACGCGCGTAATATTCTTTTTTCACGTGTTTTTCGATATAGTAATAAGTTATGGTTTCAGCAGACAATATTGAATGTAATTGATTAAATCTTTCTCATTATTGTTAATTTCAGCTTCGTTTTCTATTCGCTTAATCGTGCATAAAGTATCTTTGCTTTTTATAAATCGTCCCATTTTCTGCAAACATTTTGATGCAAAACCCTTTTTACTCCTTTCTAAATCAATTTCTCATCGGTTGTTATACAATCAATGTCATATCGATGGCCGCTTGACAATATAATTTAAATAATTCTCTTTGCATAATAAATTGTGCTTGGATCCATTTATTTCATTTTCTCCATTTTCTTGATTGTTGATCTGTATTGACTACTTTGTAAATACTTTTTTGGCTTAGGCTTCAGGTTAAGGTAATATCTCTTCACTACTTGTTTTTTATTTTTGAAGCTTGAGAGTGTTAATTCTGGAGATGTATTCTACACAGTCAAACTCATTAAACCGAAACACTAATTAAACCAGCATAAATTAACCGAATTTGATTCCAGGATAGTAAACTCAAAAGCCAATGCATAAATTTATGAATTTCTATACTGT
The DNA here is from genome assembly GCA_910591945.1 of Ambispora gerdemannii. Classification (NCBI taxonomy): domain Eukaryota; kingdom Fungi; phylum Glomeromycota; class Glomeromycetes; order Archaeosporales; family Ambisporaceae; genus Ambispora; species Ambispora gerdemannii. The sequence continues at coordinate 4,854 of CAJVPL010000462.1, forward strand.
ATACTAATTATATCTGCAAACATTCATATAAAAACCAACGTGGCCATATATAACCGAGTCCAGTATGTAAACGCCCAATACTATACCATTGATTTCTTCTCTCGAACCAATATTTGATATCGAGGAAATCAATTCATGACAATTTAATAGACTTGTTATGTTTGCGTCGTCCATTAGATGACGTGAAATAATCCGCCAATTTTATAGTTGTAGTGTCTCTTAGGTGTAGTAGCTTCACTAAACTCATTGGATTTGTTGACATAACGAATGGGCGTCTGATAAATCAAATTGTGATCAATATAATATGAAATGAATGAATTAAATAAATATCACCTAACTTTCAAATTTGCAAAGATTATCATTGCATAAGATTTTGAAAATAACATTATTGTTCTTAGCTGAATAGACATCAACCTTGATTTTTCTTGCAAATTACAATTATCTAACATTCCTTTTTGTTATAATCTTCAAAGAAAAATTTTATTATGATCTTCAAAGAAAGCATTCATTTTCGTTATGATCTTCAAAGAATTTTTTGTTACCCTTCAAAGAAAACAGGTCGATATAAAATGTTACTGTTGATCCTTATTGTTATTGCAAAAAAAAAAACACACAAAAGTCTCACGAAGATCCCTCAACGCCATCTCCTCCAGGCTCTTGCATAGCGTGAAGGTGGGTTGCGCAGAGCCCATGAACCAGCAGTAGGATGCGTTCCGTCTATGGTTTTCATATTGCGAATTTGATATTTATATCGAAAATAGGAATACTTGGATTTCACTTGTTAAAAATTGTGGGTTTGGAAAGAATTGATTGGCTAAAAAATCTATCATTCTGACGAGATCACCAGATCATGAGCAAAATTTTATCGAACGATAAGTAGAGATCGACTTGCACGCGAATAAATTTATCGTTATATCATTTACTTCTAACACTAATGTAGTAAATGCATCCAATATCGATACAATTACTATAATATTCAAAGAAAAAATTTACTGCAGAGAAATTATAAAGCTGAATGGTCTAGCAAACGTAAAGAGATCAACAGTCTAAGGATTAATTTTCATTTGAAAAATTTACCATTGTTAAATACTCGTAAAGGGAGGTGAAACAATTTATAAAGCATTTTTCACAAATACGAGTGAGATCGTGAATCGAATGATTCGAGTAAATTGCGTCGGAGTTTATAAACGAAAAAGTTGTTTGGATTATAAACAAAAAAGCATTTTTAGAAATATTTCAAAGATAGATTCTGCTCTAAAATGTTTCAATTATGGAATAACTAAGTTCCCTGCTACAAATGAATATTCGATAACGATAAATGAATTATGCAAGTATATTATGTAATTCAAACTACAATAATTGAATTGGGTTCATTAGTTAATAGTTTGCGTAAAATCGTCACTTTCACATTGGAAATATACTACTAATAAATGGTGCTTATGTTGTCTACAGATATAGAAGAATCTGATCGAGAAATTTCTGGAGTACTTGCGTATATTTGTCTAGAGGTACTGAAGCTGCAAATATTTATTGTTTTGGGATGATTGTATTGTGTACGAGGTTATCACAGGTGAACGACCATTTGGTGAAAGTAATCATGATATACACTTTCAGATGGTGCAAATTTATTATCGAAAAGGTTGGATCCTATTCGGAAAACAGACTCACTGCTGATGAATTTTACGACTTTATCAACACTATCCTCAATATTAACAGTTTCATTCAGAGGGTACAACTGAATACTTTGCATTTTCAGTACTGCAAACCTTTAGGATATCCAAAAATGCATGAAGAAATTAAAGTCTTTTAATTAGAGAAGCAAAGATTGGATAAATTTGATGAGATGAAATCACAAAAAAAAAATACGAACAAAAAACAAAAAATCCTGCTGTGATAGTTTAAACCTTGATCTTTACATTACTCGCTGTAAGTCTAATATTTCACTGATATCTCTTATTGTTTTATTGCCTTTCCGTAGACCAGCAATTTCTCGATGCTTTAAATTTGTAAGTGGTCTTTTAGATATTATTATAAAATGATTGCTTAAAAAATAACTGACAAGATGATTCTATTAAAAAGATCGAAGAATTTGAATATGCGAATACAGTACTGTAACTCCGAAAGTTAATAATAAAAACTAACCAGAAATCTGGACATAAAGTTACAAAATTAGCGTTTAAAGTTTGCTAATTTTTCCGCTAGCCGAGCTTGTCCAAATACACTGAACACATTTAATCTCTTTTTAACCGGTTACGATTTGCCGTTTGCTCTGCATTATGTGACCACTTCATTTAACGATTGCTCTTCATTCTGAGTCGTTCTTAAAAAGACGGACATTTCTATTTCTGTGCGCGAGAACCACTAGTGCAAAATATATCTTTTAAAAAGCTAAAAAATTAAATGCTATTAAACATTCTAACGAAAATAATATTTTATATTTGCTTACCGAAATCCATAGAAATTTATAATCCAAATTGCATGAAAATGATGTATAATAATCGAGAAGCTGTTGCTTTAGAATGACAATTGCTACTATGCCGGTAATTCCCAATAATAAGCCATTTGTTGTAATAGCACATGATATTATTATATAGTTATTTAAGCGTTGGATTTTGCTGCTCTAATGAGCAATTAAGTATCAATAAATTTAAATTACATGTATGTTTTACAGAAAACCTTCGTTTAACCCCTGTTAATACATAGATTGCACCAATTGCAACAAAGAATTCGAGAATTTCACTCACCAAACTCCAAGCTCCCATAAATTGCCAAACTATCAAAAATATAATCAATTTAGAAAAATCAAAAAACAAGCAGCCAAATCCCATTAGTGTTTCGGGTGAAACTAGTTTCGCCCAATTTGATGATCTACAAATTGTTTCAATAATTGGAACTACAGAAATGGCAATTATCGTTATATACATGTATTCAGTTTCAAGCGAACTACGGACCAGAAAATATAATAGAATAAATTAATAACCCGAACAGTTTTATTGGGCAATAATAATATTATTAATAGTACGTACCGGTACATAGAGCGAAAAAATATATAGTCAATCACATGTAACAATGCGCTAGGATTAAGAAAATTGTCAATATCGATATCGATATGATTTGCAAGAACAGTGCCTGTCTCAGTTGGAATCGAAATTAGCTTTGTAATAAAGATTCGAAAGGTGTAAACTGCATTTGAGCGGATTTGTTGTTTTTATTTGTATTCCTATAAATTTTTTTTGCCATTTCATCGCATCAAGTTCTTTTAATTTCTGTCCTTCTAAACTAAGACACCCAATAATTTCTCCGTGTGTTGGAGGATTTTCTAAAGAACTGTTACACTGAATAGATAGGGAAGATAAAGGCTCCAAGTTCGTAAAAAGTTGGTCTGTTTTTTAGAATGGGTTCCAAATATTTTTCAATGATGAATCTGCACCATCTGGGAACATTATTTGGTATTGTAGGTCGTATTCCATTATACAAGACCTGTATCATGATTCCGCTAGTTCACCTGTTACAATTTCATCCCAAAGATATAAGTATCTGCAGCTTTAGTGTATGGCTTTTCGTTTAGTACCTCTGGACTCATACATGTATAAGGAAGTGTTCCATATATCGGTAAGTCCAAAAATCGTCAATTTGTGCAAATCATGCATTAATTTCTAGATCACATAATCCATTATTCATTTTTTAATCACGTATTCATTATAATAAAAAAAGCATCCATTTTTTTTAAAAAATAAATTGTATTAGGAAACAAAAAAACATCTTGATTACACTTTAGAAATGGTTTATTTTTACCTCGTTTATAAACTCCAACATAATTTGCTTTGAATCACGTAATACATGTACATGTAATTTCCGCTTTATTAATTTGTGCTATCGTTATCGTTATTAAATGTACATGATTTGTAGATTCGAATGAATAAACACGGATCATTACTTCATAATTGCTATGCTATGCAACATCACATTTTTCCTTCCAGCAGGATCTCGATTTTTTGGTGAATAGGTGTGGGCACAGCATCTCATATGGTATATAAGCGGAGTGAGTTTTACTGTTAGCTCCTTTTACGATCCGCAGCATAAAATGCGAAATCTAACAAACTTTAATATGCGGTCAGGCGATATTATAAATATGCCAAATTATGTAATACATGTATATCAAAATCAATCAGAAACTGTTTAACCGTATCGCACAAGCAAAACATTAATCTGAAATTTAATGTCAGTTTGACGCTTTATATACACTAACAATGCTTTAAGAAGCATTGAGACATAGTTGTGCTAATCGCGTTTTCGTTTCATAACTTTCACACATAGAAATCATCATTTTTAAATAAACCACTGCTATAATCACTAATAAAATAAACTCAACGATGGCATCTAAATTTTCGAATACTCATGATGCTTTCGTTGTCAACGAAGGAATTACTGTCATGAGTGTTCAGTTCAATATTCATGATTGTAGTAAATATACCGGTTGTCAAAAATGAGAAATGCTTGAATTGTTTCTATTGTCACAACGAATTTATGAATGGTCTAGCGGATAAAACGAATGCAATAAGATTAATGATGATAATGTTTTTGAATGGATTCCTTTTGAATGAATATCTTGCAAAAGGAGGTTTTGGATCAATCTATAAAGCAACCTGGCCTGGTTGGATAGAACAATGGATAACGAATGGGATCATGCAGACAAGGAATTTTAACAACGTGGAAAACGCGAAGGTGTATTGGAATTCCTACACAATTCAAAGCAAATTACATCAGAGTTTACAACCGAAGAGAGAGAGAGAGAGAGAGAGAGAGAGAGAGAGAGAGAGAGCTAAAATGAACACCTTTTAAAGTGTAAGTATATTAGTTTTCAATATCATTAACATTTTCAAAATTAGACTCAGCTTGCCCTAAAGTGGCATTAACGATATGGAATAACTAAAAAATGAATACTCGATAGCGATAGTAATGACTTGTCAAAATTTTGAGTGCAACAGCGTTGTTATTTTTCATTAGAAGTGTTGATGATTGAAATATCAAAATCCTATCGCTATTGTTGACTTTAAAAATAACCTAACGCTTTACAATATAGATGTACGTACATTTTGATCGGTGATTAGCGTCAAGTTATAATCATCTGAGGTTCCGTTAGACCCGCCATCAATGACTAAATTTAAGTCACGTCGTGCATTCGGTGAATTTTCAAATTTGAGGAGTGAAAACAGAGTTTCCTTTACATCGTATTGACAATATCCGAGCTTAGCTGCTTTCTAGGGATGATGGAATAAAGTTTCTAATACGTATTTAATTTTCATTTTTATTAATATAATTTTACTTTTGAGACGCCACCAAAAAAAAATCAAAGTGCCATCAACAACAGAAGTTCCAAATGCAACAGGTTCATAGCATCGGGAATGATATACACAAAATATTTTCTCATGGATCCGATACAAGCATATCATAAAGAAAGGCCTCTGCATTTTTCTATCAACTAGATATGTTTTGTGGTCTACAAGACTCGCTTTATGTCCGTGTCTTTTTGATACTTGTGAATAAAAATTTTCGAAAGCCTTTAGAGCCAAAGTAACAAACAAAAATTATCAGAATCAAACACATTATAGTTGTTGAAAACGAAAATTTTTTTATTTTCAAAAAATATTTCTTCGTAAATGAGTATCAACAAAAAAAGAGTTAGTACTCCGGGAACAGAGTTTAAACTATCACCACTTCTTTTATTATCGTTATGATTCTACAGATTAAAATTTACTTAGTGTTTATCCAATAAATTTCTAATTAGAAGTTAATGTCAATCTTTGAAAAACAGCATGTCTCATTTTGTAATTTGCCAAAAATACATATATATATTAGGAATTGAACCAAAGAAATAAATTACATTAAAAAAAAAAAACGTTTTTTGGGTAAGATGTTATAGGAAAAGCGATACACTAAACTACAAATGATTAGGTTGAGATTGTAACAAAGCGAATAACCGTTTGGTGAGCGATGATATGATGATGTCTTATATTAGAGATCCATAAAGGAGTACGACCAAAGATACAAATTTCTTGAAAAATGTTGGGATCCTATTACAGAAAACCGACAAATTACTAAAGAATACAAAACTTTGCCAACTCGCATCTTTTTACAAGCAAAGAACCAAATACTTTGCATTCGCGCTTCGGATTTGTTTTTCCGGGTTGATCAAAAATTTACGTGTTCTTATTGGTTTGTTTCTCGGACAGATCAGCTGACTCACAACACTTTGTGACAATACTGCCAATAGTGTGTGTTTTGTGAAACGAGCATAACGGGACTTAAAGTTATTGATAAAGCAATAGTCTTCAATAGCGCGCGCGTGTTATCACTTCTTTTTAGCAACTCACTACCTAATACATGTAATGTATAGCTGTATCTGCGTAAAACTCAAAGAAATATATTCATGAAAAAGTTTCATGACGCAAGGCATAATAAAAGTTACCAAAGTGATATTTTTATGGTAGCTTTATTTATGATTGTTAAGCTATTTATGTTTATTGTCCTATAGACTAATAACGATAAACCATTGCAAGTCGTTGTCCCGGCTATCAGTTGAAAATTAAACCTCCTTATCATATATGGTGGGTGTTCTATTCTATTACGTATTATTTATCTAAAGGTTACTTACTATTCATGTTATCATAAATGTGTAATTATAAAAACTCTAGAAAACGATACAGACTCGAGTTATTCGGCTTACTTACCTAATGCAACTGCAACACCACTTGATCAAGACTCAAATGAATCTGCGATGCACGCTTACACAATGGATGACAATCTTAACTTCTCTTTTGTTATTGACTTTATGTTCTTCACTGCTAATTATTCGATAGATTTGAATTTGACTTTTGTCTTGCTTGATCATAAATTTGAATGCTCTATATAAATAACTATCTATTAAATTCGAATTTAATAGATTATGATAACGAAGTTGATTATCATTTTATTAGGCAATTCACATGTTCTTTCTCCATATCAGATATGAACATCAATAAGAGAAATTACGTTTTTTATAATACTCACAATTTTCTAATAACATTTCATTTGACCATAAAAATGATTACGTTATCGAAACAACATTTCATAAGTTTTATTACAGACATATCGTGTTCTTTAATTTGATATATTGCTTTAAATTCAATTACGTATATAATAATTATTTTAGAAGCATCAAATTATCCAACGAATAAAACGATCGATGGAAAAAATTCTATTCGGAATTGAGAATAAGATTACTAATAACTGAAGCCCCAATCTTAAGACAACAAAGGTCTTTATTTATCAGATTAAAATGTGGCAGTTGAATATTTTTACTAACCATAAAATTTAAATATTTTTTTGGTTATATTAAAGAAATAAGGACGTAAGTTTTCAATTTTGTAAATTGTTTCTTTAGATACTCGATTTATTTATAAATATTATTGTATTAACTCTATTAACATTTTTAATCAAATAGTGTTATATTACTTCTGAAGCGAGCGGCAATTAAAGCATAATTTTTACGCCAACCTTTAACCATCCAATACGCAAATGTAATTATACGTATTAACCTTATTAATGCACGCGTTTTAAGATTGTCAAATATTGCATTGATTTATTATTACATGTATATTCTTGCTAAACTTAAATATTTTATCTTGCAATTTTTGCCATTCATATCACAATTCCTCGATTATCAAAAATTATTTGACAAAGCTTTTACGTTATTTTTTTCGTGTACGTATTTATATACAGCATTATTAATTTCATATTTTTTTTTGTATTTGATTGTACATGTATTATCGCATATACTTTAAGAGCATCAAGTTCTTCGAAAATAATCGACGCTATATGTTTTAAACTTTAAAATAGACTTTAGCACTTCTTTTTTCACTTCACTAATATTATTCCTGAAACACATTTTCAGTTATTCATTATCTTCGTACCAGAGCAACAATGAGTTAAAGAATAAATTGACTTATCAAATATAAATATTATAACAATTTTATGCAGTGAGTGAACTAATAATGAAATTCAATATGACGAGTTCTCATTAGAAAATTTAAACCTTGATTTAGTCAATTTTTTTTAGTTGACTCATTTATTTTTTGTAAAATAAATTATGTTAGTATATGAAAGAGGCTTAACTGGAATTGAGAATATTGACATTGGTGGTGCGCAAGTAAAACAACAAACTTTTATAATGGCATTAGAGACTTCTGATGAGTTAAATGAGGATCCATTCTGTGGACTCGTATGAATGGGGTTAGAATCATTAAGCCTTTTTGAAGTGCCAGCGTCTTTCTCTAACATGATCACACAAGAAACGGTTCAAGATCCTATGTTTTGTTACTTTTTGGATCGAAGAGTTAATTGACTTTAGGCGGTGTTGATAATTCATCATTTACTGACGATCGTAATTATAATCAAGTTATTGACGCTCAAGGTTTTGGAAATTAATTTAAAGTTAATGAAAATATCTTGGAATAACACAACAACCTGCCATATTTGACACACTCACCACGCTGATTTATGCTCCTAGTGACGCTAATAGTAAAATTTCAGGTACACAACTCAATCCAAATGCGGTCTTAGTACTATTTTTTGTGATTCTACTACCATTGTTTCTCTTATTTTTGGAGGCATCAGCTATGGTATTTCTGCAATTCAACCATCTTCTGGGTACTTGACGAGTTATTTTTGAAAAATGTTGCATACGATATATCACAGCCGGCTATTGGAATTGTGTCTTTAGTAGAGAACCCATAGCATTATAAAGTATTTAAATTTTTTAGCTACACTGTATAGCTTAAATGACCGTAAATAGAAATCTATCAGTCAACTTAATTAAAATTCTAATTCATATGTCAACTATTATTCTTAGCTGAAAAATAATTTAATAACAAGTACTAAAGAAATCTATTAAAATATACTTGCTACTGAACTATTTTCAGATTCTGGAAGCTGTCACATCCACAATGAATATTTATAATTTGACAAATAAAAAGAAAAATAAAAGAATAAATTTTTGGTATAATAAAAAGAATAATTATTTTTGATATTTGTTAATTATCCATGTATTACTGTACAAACACCATCCTGACAAGTACCGAACATGCAATCAACATTGCTCGCGCCAGTTTTTCCAAAATTACATGGTTACCACTCCCCCGGGTTACAGCCACATCACTTGTCATCAAAGTGATTCTCAGTTTTTTCGTATGCGCAAATATTCAATTAACCATTAGACAAAATGTGATTAAAAACTTAGTGCATGTCAATGATAGCTTGATAAATGATAGGTTGCCTTTATCGGCGAGCAACAAGGTCACGGTCACCACAATGCAAATGAAAAGAGATAAACCGAACGGTTGCAGCAAGGAATTTTAAAGTATCGTTTTGGTATTTGCGCGGATTCCAGGTATGGTAGGATCCGAAATATGCGATGACAGATACTAATTTTTTATGCATTTCTCACTCAGTTTTACCAGGATCTCGCCGAACGATATTAAAAGAGGATTCTGAAAATATCTTTTCTAAATTAGGATAAAAATTATGAAATCATGATGATCATTTGCAAAATTAGTAATTTAGTTTAAATATTGTTCAGGGATCGTCTTACCAGTGCTTTTTATACTTGAACGTTCTCCGTAGCTGATAATTCGATTTTCACATACAGAACGAAGTTGTTCCCTCGCTGAAGATTAGTACATAGTAATTCCCCACTAAGTCACACCATGCGAAAAATTGACTTTCATATATAATTATTTTAAATAAATGCGGAAGTTCTCTTAATTTCCTTCATCAAATAATCGCATCTTCCGAAATGAGAAAGAAGTTACCATACTAACGCTATGGTGCATAACATCTAAAGTCATCAAACGTTTGTATTTTACAAATGTATAAACTTCTTTACAAAGAAGTAAGTGCAAAATTTAATCCGTGAATATGATATAATAGACTCTTTCTGAGAATATTCACGGATTAAATTTTGTATTTACTTCTTAGTAAAGTTGTTTATACATTTTATAAAACACAAAAGTTTGATGACTTTAGATGTTATGCACCATAGTGATACGAATCGTTTGATCTAATTCGATTGATTACGATTATTCGATTGACAGAAATATTGACCGATTAGTTAATAATATATTCGATTAGCACCGATTATAATGGTAATCGGATAATCTAATCAGATAATTATGTTCTATTTTTGCAGCACAATTTATTGTTTGACATTTGTCACGTTTTTTTGCGTTCTCTTTAATACAATAAGTCATTAAATTTTAAGACAAAAGTAGGATTACTCAATTGTATAGCAAGTGGGTTAAAGTCGATTCACGCGTAGTTTTAATAATGAATTTTCCGATCATATCATTTTGACTGTATAATTCGGAATAATCCGATAATAATCGGATAATCGATTATAATTGACCGATTCGGATCACTATACCATACATCATCCCTACAACCAGAAAAAGAGTACCAGTATCAGCGATAATGCCTTACTTATAGACATTTCATAAGTAAATTTTTTCAATAATTATTCGTTAAAATCATTCTTTTTTTTAAAAAAACTGCAATTAGTTTCACCGGGACTGTAAATAAGTTATAACATATTTAATAAAGAATATTATCATACATATTATGCTCCACAATTAGACCCAATTATAATTCTGAAAATTATATTGTACGTAAACTCACAAGTTTGATTTTCCAAATTATTTTAATTTTGAACAATTCCAAAATTGAATTCTATTAGTATTTCAAAAATAATTTTTTTATGAATCATCCAAATTTTTGCACCTTTACTTAACAATTCTGTATTATTTCAATGCATTACAATAAACTCATAAAAACTATTCATAGAGTAAAACATATGAAGAAGTGTATAAGTAAATTAGAAAATATTATCTAATATCTCATATTTATAAAAAACAAAAAGTTAAATGTGCTAAAACCAGATTCCAACTAATAATATATTTCTTCTAGCACGCACTCTCGCTAGATGATAACCGGATTGTCTAGCTTTTTTGTACCATTTTAGCGCCATAAAAAGATCTTTTGAAACTCCAAAGCCGTATTGATAACATTCAGCCAATTTGAATTGAGCGGACGCATCCCTAGATTCAGCAGATCTTAAATAATACTCGAAAGCTTTTTTGTGATCTTTTTGCGTCCCAATACCATTTTGATAACAGAAACCAAGTTTATATTGTCCTCCAACGACTCCTCCTTCTGCTGATTTCAAATACCACTCAAAAGCTTTTTTGTCATCTTTTTGCGTTCCAATACCCATTCGATAAAATTCACCAATAATATATTGTCCTTCAACGTCTCCTCCTTCTGCAGATTTCAAATACCACGCAAAAGCTTTTTTGTCATCTTTTTGCGTCCCAATACCAATTTGATAACAAATACCAAGTTTATATTGTCCTTCAACAAAGCCTCCTTCTGCTGATTTCAAATACCACTCAAAAGCTTTTTTGTCATCTCTTTGCGTTCCAATACCAATTCGATAAAACTCACCAAGAATATATTGTCCTTCAACAAAGCCTCCTTCTGCTGATTTCAAATACCACTCAAAAGCTTTTTTGTGATCTTTTTGCGTCCCAATACCATTTTTATAACAAATACCAAGTTTATATTGTCCTCCAACGACTCCTCCTTCTGCTGATTTCAAATACCACTCAAAAGCTTTTTTGTCATCTTTTTGCGTCCAAATACCATTTTGATAACAAATACCAAGTTTAAATTGTCCTTCAACGTCTCCTCCTTCTGCTGATTTCAAATACCACTCAAAAGCTTTTTGGTCATCTTTTTGCGTCCCAATACCATTTTGATAACAGAGACCAATAGAGCATTGTCCTTTAGCATCATCACCCTCTGCAGATTTTAAAAACCACTCAAAGGCTTTACTTTTATTGCTAAGTGTACCAATTCCATTGTAGTAGCAAAATCCGAGTAAATATTGGGCAATCGCATTATTTCTCTTTGCTGATTTTTTATAAAATTTAAAAGCAATTTCAAAATTGTGTTCAACTTTTATCCCAAAATGATGCAAAAAACCGTATATGACTTTATATGAAATTTTCGATTCTAAGATTTGCAAGAAGCTTTTCCATTCAAGTGCACTTTCTGCTAATTCTTCAATAATTATTTGCATTTCATTTGCAGCTTCGTTTAAATCTTGAGAAGAATGAATCAATTTATCAAATAAGATAATTATTTCTTCGACAATTGTATCGCTTTTTTTGTTGTTGGATTTTGCAATAAATTTATTCATTTTAAATTATTTTTCGCAGTAAAAAAAATAATGTCTCGTATTCAATGCAGTTCGGATTTTTACTTCCAGAAATCGTTACATATATCGATATGTAGTGCAGATCGATTAAGCAGCTGATGACGGTTTACGTATAACACCACCAATGATTTAGTACTGCCGGTGTCGAGTTATTGTCGTATACAAGAGACACCTTCACCAAGTGTGTTGTTTGCAATCTCGCATATAACCTAGATACATGTAACTGCAATTTTGGTGTATGACTTTCCCAATTCAATTTTTTTGCGAATAATTTTTATAACGATAATATAAATACATGTAATTAATGAATAAACATTGGGGTGCTCAATATACATGTACATGTACCGGTACTATGTAAATCAAAACTATGTATGGTACATGTATATATGACAATCAATACTTCATACACGAGGACCCGATTTTTAGATGTGGGGACTAAACAACATTTCCTTTTTAGATTGTTTAAATATCATTGGATTTTCACGCGCGTTATAATTACAAAGTTACGTTAATTATTATCTTTATGAAGAAATCAATTATTTTTACCTGCATCTTATATTTCGTTGACTTCGTTGAATATTCAAGTTAATAGTAAATGTTTTTTTTTAGTTAATATGTAAAGTTTGACTTCGTAAACTTGTTCGTTTTGGACTTAATATTAATATGTTTAAATTTAACTTCAAATATTTAGTCGTAAAGATTACACATCATATAGACGCCGATTTCAATTAAAAAATGCAAATAAAGTACGTCTTGAAAAATATCAAAAGAATCCTGAAACGACCTCCACCAATAATGAAAAACATCAATCCACACTTTACAAGATTAAAATTCAAAATTAAAACAAGAAAATAAAAGACTTCATCAGAAAAATCAAACACTTGTTAAACGAACCCAATCACTTGGGGCAAAATTTCAACACTCTCTGAATCAAAAATCAAGGTTCGACATTCAAAGCAAATTACTAATGAAGAAATCTTATTCTTCGAATACAATCTGGCTTGCTACAAGCATTTTACAAGTGAGACAAACATCATTATGCTCTGCTGTTGAATGTATGCGATTAATTTATGAATTTTTAATGGGAAAACCACCTCAAGATTGGTTAGCAACATCTACTCTACATGGCATCAAGATATTTCAGAAATATAATAAGCAAATTTGTCAAGCAAAAAATGCACCTGTATCAACATGAGGACAAATAAAGAATTTAATACTTTGCTATCAATTTTGGAGTGAAAAAGATCAATTATCTATTAATGATTGCTCAACTAGTGCTCCAACCAGGTCGGGTCCAATCCGTGATCTGACCCGGAACGCACATTTCGGATCAGGTCGGATTGGGATCAAATTCGACCTGAAATATTTCAGGTCAGCCTAAAATCGTTATTTCTCGTTCAATATTAATTGGAATTGAACGAAAATTTGTGAAACAACTCTACTTAGACACCAAATACAAGTGTCTAGTAAAAATAAAAGTTATTAACTAAAAACTATTTTATGATTTTTGGATCAAATTCGATCTGAATACGACCCGAAATTATCAGTTCAGGTTGATCTCAAACCTGATCTGACCTGACCCGAACAGAGCTTTATGTTATACATGATAGAACTTGCTTGATGGACTCACTGTGAGTTGGAATCATAAAGTGAACTTAAGCATCTTATTTACACTTTAATTTTTTACTTATTTATAAGTCTACTATAATATACTTGTTTAAGTTTTTCAAAAATTGTTTCTGATTTCTCTAAAATGCTATCATACAGTCAAACCCCTCTATAGTCACACCCATTTATAGTCACATCTCTCTATATTCACCCTAGTTTGCTTTCCTATTTACATATAAATATAGTAAAAAAAATCCCTCTATAGTCACACCCTCTCTATAGTCACCAAATTTTGCTTTTCTGAGGGTGGTGATTATAGAGTGATTTAATTGTATTTGGTATGATGCATAAAATCTAAATTCATTATTTGTATTTTATAAAAATACATAAATTTCTTTACTAAGAAGTAAATACAAAGTTTAATTTGTGAATATGCTCAGAAAAGGATTAACATTCAGCATACATATATTAAATTTGCTAGCTGGTTTATTAATGAAATGAAAATCACAAAACTTCAAAATAATATCTTAATAATTGATATTTTTTTCAATCTTGATTTCCTGATTTAAAATTAAATATTCAAATTAGATACTTAATAAATACTTAATAAATTTTGTTGAATATTATTATAAATTATTGATATAATTTATGATTGAACAAGATACTGTTATAGTAATAACAATAATTTCATAAATTCAAAAAAACTATAACTTTCAAAAATAATAGAAAAACAAAAAATCTTTAAAAATATTAAAAATATGAGAAATAGTAAAATTAACTTATTAAATATTATTATTTTACTTTTATCTATTATTTTAACTTTTATTATTTTACCTATTATTTTATCTTTTTATTTTTTACCTTTTATTTTATCTTTTATCTTTTAGTTTACTTTTTTATTATTTTATCTTTTATTTATTTATTTTTATTATTTTACCTTTTATTTTATCTTTTTATAATTATTTTATTTTTTATTTTATCTTTTAGTTATTTTATCTTTTTATTTTATTTTTATATTATTTTTTTGATTAATTATTTTATCTTTGAATAGTTATTATATTTGAAATTATATTTTTTCTCTTAATAAAAATCTTTCAAAATAATATTCATCTCTTTTACTTTTAATTATATATTAAAGCTTGCATATAAATAGTTTTAAATCATATAGTGCTAAATAAAATATTAACAATTTTATATTATATTATATCAAACAAATTGTTATTATTGACTTTGAACTTTAAATTATATTATGTTAAACAAATTATTATTATTGGACTATTGGCTTTATATCATATTATGCTGAACAAATTGTTATTAAAATTATTAAATTTGAATATTAAGTATTTTAATTTTTGTTATTTTGATATTTCTCATTTGTAAGAAGAATAAAGTAAAAGAGTCTTTGTTATTATTATTACTAATTATATTATTATAGCTTTGAAAAGCTTTATATAAGTACAAATAATTAGCTTTTTAAATTTCTTTATTATTTATTTTCTTTATTATACTTCTCTTTTTTTAATTTTTATTCTTCTATAGCTTTTTTATATTATTATTATATCTTTAAATTATTATAACTTCTGTAAAATTAGGATATAACTTAAATATCTCTCTTTTTTTTTAATAATTTATTTATTATTTTCCAATTTAATTTCAAGTTTGTAAACTAATTTAATAATTAGTAAACAAATTTATAATATTATAATTATATATTTATCAAAGTAAATAATTGACTAAATTATCTATTAGTTAATATACTTATAAAATATTAAAAGTATTAAATAATTTATCTAGAAAATATTTTTTAATAATTTAAAAAAAGAGATTATTAAAATCTTGAAATATTTTGAAAAATAATTCTTAGTTTAGCTTTATTTATTGTTATTTTACAATCAGATTCTTGATAAATATTATTATAATATATATATTTAAACAATATCTCTTAAATTAAATTTCAAATATAATTAATCTAAATAACTTAATTACTTTATAATTATTATATAATATATCTTTTTTATTTTGTAAATATATTTTTATTATTATTAATAGATTATAATATTTACTTAGTGTGAAATAATTCTATAGCAACTTTAATTAATATTTAATAATATACAATTAATACAAATATTATAGTATAAATTTAATTATTTAAAATTAATTAATATATAAACTTTATTAATAATAAACAAGAAATAATTTATTGATTAGTTAAATTTTAAATTAATTAATTAATATTTTTTTCAAGTTTAAATTATACTTTATTTATAATAAATTTTATTAATTAATATTATATTTAAAGTAAATATAATAAAAATAATATATATAATAAATTAAATATTTAAATAAGTATTATAATAGTAATATTTATAGATTATTAAAAATTTTGAAAATATTTTTATTAAAGTATTAAGAATTTAAAAAATTAAGAAATTATAAATAAAATTATAGAATTATGAAATTCAATTTGTAATATTATTCTAATAATAATAATATTAAATCTTTTACTTTAGATTTTAATTATATAAATTTAATAAAATAATTAATAAACTTGAAATTATAATTTACTAGAGAATTTAAAGCTAATTTAAAAAATGAGTTAATTAATATCTTTAACTTATATAAGTTATTAATATAAAATAATATTATTTTTAAAAATTTTGAGAAATTTTATATTAATAATAAATTTTTATATATGATTTTTATATAATTTTGTCAAGATTCAAATTTATTTTATAATTATTTATTAATAATAAATAAGAGATCTTTTTAACAAATTGAAACTAAAAACTCACTTTATTATTATTAGTTAAGCAATCTAAACTTCATTTATTCTTAAGCAAAATTAATAAAAAAATTTATTAGAAAAAGTAAAGACAAAAAAATATATTTATCATAATATAAATTTAATATTTTTTTAAATTTTTTTAATAATTTGTTAATTAATAATTAAATATTTTAATTATATTAATATAATTGTTATTAATTATTATTATTATTATAATTATATAAATTAATAATCAATATTATTATAATAAAAATCTTTGATAATAAATTTTTATATAATACTATATATAATTTTGATTTATATAGTATATTATATATATCTTTATACTATATTATCAGGAATGAAAAAAAATAGTAAAATATAGTAAAATTGACATTATTGCTTTATATTATAATTTGTTATTTTATTAATAAATATTTTTTATTTTTATACTAAAATAAAAATGATAATCTATATTTTTAATATATATTCTTCTAGAATATTCTAGAATTTTTTGTTCATTTGTTAATATAGAAAAAAATTTTTTATAATTAAAATTGCAATTTTTTCAATTTTAATTATAAAAATTTTTTTTCGTGTTTATAAGTGAACAGAAAATTCTGAAAAATTTTAGAATATTCTAAAAGAATATATATTAAAAATATAAATTATTATTTTTATTTTAGTATAAAAATAAAAATTATTTATTAATAAAATAACAAATTTTAATATAAAGCAATAATATCAATTTTACTATATTTTTTTTCAATTTTCAGTAATATAATGTAGGAATATGTATATTTTAGTATAATATATTATATAAATTTTGTAATAATATCAGAAATATTAAATAAATTATATAATATATATAATTTATATTTAATAATTAATTGAAATTTATATAATAATATTATTATTAAAACAAAAATAAACAAATATTTTAATTCAGCAAAATTTTGATTAGAATTTTATAAATTAAAAGAAGTATTAAATATTTACTAACAATATTTCTAGTGTGAAATCAAATTAAAACTGATTATAATCTAAAAAATTTACAATATTAATGATAATAAATCTTTAATATCTAATAGCTTACATAATTAATTTTGTATTAAGTTTTTTGAATATGTGTATTTGGTATTTTTTTATTAGTGAACATTTAGTTTCTTTATTTTATTGATACTGTCACAAATTTTGATTGGTTTCCAATTTTTTTACTAGTATTGATTATATAATTATTATTATACTTGAATTATTATAAATATTTATTGAAATAATTAGAAAATTAATATTATAATAAAAAAACTAATATATAACCATATAAAATTGGTAGCAAAAAAAGTTGAAAACTAATCTCTTCTTTATTTTTACATATATATTAAATTACTTTATATTCATTCAGATAAAAGCAATATATTATTATATTCAAGTAGTTTTCAATATTCTTCTAACTCTGTAAAATAAATTTGAGATATTTTTAAAATTATTGAAAAACTTATGACATGAATATTATTACTTTACGAGTTAATCAAAAAATATTTTCTCTGTAAATTAGTATAATAATCTAATTCTTTATTTGAGCTTATAATAAATCACGTGAGAAATTACTCTGTTGATTTTCTTGCAAGATTTCAAGTAGTTCCAATTTATTTTACATGTTGAACTGAACTAAATTTTCAAATCTATTTTCATATTTCTTGTAAAGATATAAGAACTAATACTCTATTCCATTCTGTAATTGTATAAACTCTTGATGATAAATAAAGAAAATGATCTTAGAAGAGAATTTTTACATATAGAATCGAACTACATAGAAAATTAATAAAATAAAAAATATAAACAAATCTCTAAATGCATTCTCTTGAAATTATAGTAAAGTATGTATTTAGAGAGAGTATGCATTTATAAAGAGCAAAATATATAGAGCTCTTATGAGCTGGAATCCAGTCATGCTGTGCAATTAGAGAGGGTGTACACTTATATAGAGTGCATTTAGGAATATTTGTCTGTATAAATCATGTGATTATGATGCCAAATTTAAATTTTATCAGCATTGCTAATAAAAATTCATGCTCAAATAATCACAGAAAATTAGTGTTAAAGGCTATTTTATCATTTGGATTAGAGTAAGGATTTAGAGTGGATGACAAAATTATATGTAAATTGTCTTCCCAACATTTTTATTAATACTTTAAGCCATCTGTTTTCCATATTTTTACATTATTCACTTTTTTCATTTTCTTGTATTAGATTTGTTTTGTCAAGGATTTGTACATTCTTATTGTTTGCATCACTTGGAAGGACATTTTTATTGAATTATATCATATTATGCTCATGTGAACACGAATTTTTGTTGGTGACGCTGAGAAAGTTATATCTCCATCAAAATTGTATATGATTTGTGACACTTTTATGGGCGCCAAATTCTACATACAAAATATAAAATATATATAAAACATCACTTATTTTAAACTCTTATTTCACTTGAATCTCTTATTAGATTTTCAAAAACTCTTCATTAGTTTGAATTTCATATTATGAATAATATAAAAATGAAATTCAAATAAAAATCAGTTTATTGTTTTAATAACAAATTGAAATTTGTATAAAAAAATTTGCTGTGTTTAGGGAGTACGAGCCAATATACTTTAGAAATGGTTCATTTTGACCTCGTTTATAAATTCCGATGTATGTAATTTGTTTTGAATTTATTTCCTCTATGATCCCATCCTTGAAGTTTACCCATTGGTCCGTCCAACCAGGCCAGGTTGCTTTATGGATTTGATATAAAATCTCCTTTTTCAAGTTATTCAACATCGGTAAAGCTTTCAAAAGAGAGCCATTCGAAAGATTTAGATTTATAAACATTCTTTTATTAGACTGTCGATATCTTTATTCTCGCTATGCCATTCAACTTTGCAGATTCGTTTGTGATATTCCAAACATTCTTTGCAGCACTCATTTTTTTGATAATTGGTACAGTATTCATTTGCAGCGGGGTTTTTAGTTATTCCATGACAATAAATAGAGACAGCATGGAACTTTACAGCAGTCTAGATTTAATTTTTAAAAGGTTAATTATATTGAAAAGCAATATCGATATGCCTTACACTTTAACAGGTGTTCATTTTACTTTGTTTATAAACTCGGCTGTAATCTGATTTGAATTGTGTAATGATTTCAACACAGCTTTCCATTTTCCCGTCGTCTCAATTTATTTCATTATGATCCCACAAATATAATGGACCGTCCAACCAGGATGCTTTATAAATTGATCCAAAACCTCCTTTTCAAGATATTTGTAAATCTTTCAAAAGGGATTCATTCGAAATGTTTAAAGTCACCAGCAATTCTGTCAGTCTTTTATCAAACTATTAATATTTTATTTCAGCTTTATAAATTTGTTTGTGATATCGAAAACATCCTCTGCAGTACTCATTTTTTGACATTTGGTACATTACTACAATCATGAGTATTGTGGACTGGACAATCGTAACAGTTATTACTACAATCATGAATATTGTGAACTGAACACGCTTTGACACTATTGTATTTCTGGAACAATTACTGATAAACGAAATACGTAATGGTAAGTGATAATACGTAGTTACTATTCTTATCACTATCGCTATATCTAATTTATATAAAAATTAACGACATATTACACCTATAACATGCATATTTTACTATTTACACACAATAATCAAAGGTATAAAAGCCTTCTTTTTTATCGTTCTGTCTCGTTTTTCAGCATCCTACGCTTCTTTTTATTTAATACATTTTGTGGGCGTACGTAGTATTCCTGTGTCATTTTCATAAATCAATACAAATACAAACGGAAGTGAACGGTGACTTTCACACATATAAATCATCGTTTTTTAAATAAAACACTGCCATAATCTCAAAGATGGCATCTAAAACTTCGAATACTCATGATTGTAAAGAATGTCGAGATTGTCGAAACGATTGCTACGTACTGTGGTGATGGTGGTGATAATTATGATGATTACTTTTCTGTAAAAATAGAATGAGTAAATCGATCTCTGCGCTGTGTTAATGTTAAAAATTTGTGTGTAAATTAATTTTTTGTGTCAACAAAGATGCATAAAGGAAGACTTTGTTACTTAATGCTAACGAGCTTTGTCCAATACTTGAGTTTTATTTATAGTAACAAAAGCATGTTTTCAAAAAATTTTTTCAATTGATGATATTTTCTAAATACAGACAAATCTCCCTAAATGCACGATCTATAAGTGCACATCCTCTCTAAATGCACAGCATGGCTGGATCCCAGCTCATAAGAGCTCTATGGTGCATACCATCTAAAGTCATCAAACGTTGTATTTTATAAAATGGATAAACTTCTTTACTAAGAAATAAATACAAAATTTAATCCGTAAATATGCTCAGAAACAGTTCATATTTACAGATTAAATTTTGTATTTATTTCTTAGTAAAGAAGTTTATCCATTTTATAAAATACAAACGTTTGATGACTTTAGATG
>CAJVPL010000463.1:0-26026 GCA_910591945.1 Ambispora gerdemannii
CGCTTTTTCCCGACTCTCCTTTAAGAAAGCCAAAGTTCCCCAGACAGCAAATACAATAAACATAAGCACTGAAAGCGAAATCAAAACAATCACCCACGTTGGAAGTACGTGTTGTGAATCGCTGGGTTGCGAATTTGTTGGTTTTGAAGGATTGTGAGTTGCTGTTATGTTTCCTTTTAGTCGTGTTATCGTTTCCACCCATTGATAGGTTTCGTTTGCCACATCCAGAATGTATATGCGATTGCTAAGAATATAGTTCTGATAACCTATCATGATATTTTCAACATTAGTGGCTGTTCTCATAAAAAAACACCAGTCCAGTTATTGATGCAAAAAAATTACCGAAAGCGAAAATCAAAAAATCATTATATAGGATAGCAGAATGATCGGCTAATTTCTTGCTGGGTCCGAGCTCGATATTACTTATAATCGGTCTTGTCCATTTTAAAGTTTCTATTCCTAAGACAGCCAAACTCATAATATCGATATCGCCTGCTAATCTATTAAATTGAATTTCTGTGAGAAAAGAAAGAATGCGGCAATAAAAAATGGAAATTTAGAATCTATACTTCATGTCATCAGACCCTATTAGTCCGCCGAAAATAAAAATATTCCGTCCGTCCGATGCTGAAAAAGAAAAAAAAGAACTTCAATGTTGAATCATTTGCAAAATAACTTTTACAAAATGTTATTTACATAAAGTTCCTGTATGGCCAAATCGTCTGGGAATCGTTTTCTCGCTGGTGGCATTCTAAAGCGAAAAACGTTTAAAAAATATAAAATAAATGAGAATTGCAACAATTCAAACCTTTATTCACCAAAAAATTCCATTGACTATTATTTGTATTGAAGACTATGATCTAAAAATATCAAAGATTTCAATTATTATCGACTCCCTAACTACGTATCTCAAAGTTTTAAAAGCTTGCCTCATTCATATCTCTATGTGCTGAACTGTTTCCGACTGTCATACCTCCAATATAAAATATTTGCCCGTTCGGTAAAAGTGTAGCGCTATAACCTGAAATTGGCGTTGGCGCATTCACGGATTGTACACTTGTCCATGCTTCTTTCCAATAATCATAAACATACATTTTTGTATCATTTACAGAATTTGATCCCCCGAAAACATAAAATCGCGAATATTTATCCATCACAGAGTTCACTCGATAACGAGAACTCGGTCTATTTGGTATTGTATCATTTAACACTTTTATTGATATACTATTCGTCGTATTCTGTATATTTATCGAGAAAAATGAATTTATGCTTTTTGGATATGTGCTATTTGTGCCATTTTTGATGTCCCGTTGGTCAACAATGGTTAACTTTGAAAGTAGACAGATGAAATAGATTAGCTTTACTCAAAACAATATATTTACTAAAATTGAAAATTACCCCTCCAAATATTTCAATCATTGGCAAATTATTTGTTATACCGGCTGCAGAAGCTGCCAGTGAAATTCCTCCTATTTCCGATGGTATCGTCTCATTAAATGTACCAAATTCAAGACCACTACTATTACTACTACTTAAATTCAATCCATTTTGAAGGTCTAAATAAAATATTTCTCTTGAATTTGTAACATTATCGAGTTTTCCGCCTACAAATACAATTTTCTGGTCTACTAAAATTGCAACATGACCCGCTCGGGGAGCAGGAGTAAAATCACTAGCAAATACACAACCATTATTAATGTCCAGAAAAACTAACGCTAACGAAAAAACGAATATAAATATTCTAAACAAATTCATATTTGATTAATTTGTACATAAATATGAAAAGTCAATAACGATACGTAATTATAATTTATCTGTTGTCAACGTGTTGATTAGAAACTTTTTCAGTTCATTTACTTTAAAAAATTGGCAATTTAAATGAGCCATGTGCATTTGCATGTAAAGAGACTTTGCATATCG
Organism: Ambispora gerdemannii; assembly: GCA_910591945.1. Taxonomy (NCBI): domain Eukaryota; kingdom Fungi; phylum Glomeromycota; class Glomeromycetes; order Archaeosporales; family Ambisporaceae; genus Ambispora; species Ambispora gerdemannii. The sequence goes on from CAJVPL010000463.1 coordinate 1,921, forward strand.
AGTTTCAAAACCAGCGTAAAAAAAATCGATTGCTTATAACGATAGCAATTAATGTTAATACGTATATGTAATAGGTAATACCATAGTTGTTTATGGGTGGTTGTAGCAGTAGAATCTGTTTCACATTGTACGTAATTCTAAAAAAAAACTATCGATGTGTTACATGTACGTACTTCGGTTTTCCTAGAAACTTCTTATGAGTACTACTAATAGTGTTGAATAAATTTTGTATCGGTATGAATTATCAATTCAACGTTTATGTTTAATTATCCTGATATGTTACAATGAATTTGAAAAAATTGCTCAAAGATTTGTCTATTTAAAGACAAGAGAATTTATTTTTAGTATTAAATCACAAACGAGAAACGCAAATGTTACCGTTACTGGGACTAATAATATCAGTAAAAATAGTAGTACAAAAGCAATTCACATTTCTCAAAGAACTTCCATCATTCAAGTATGCGTACTACACGATGAACTAGCCCCCGGACATACGTAAGATTCAATTTAAAATTATTTTTTCGCCTTGATAACAAGAGCAGTTTTATCAGAGAAGTAATTAGAGAAAACTTGTGGTTCGAACGACCTTTCACAATTACAGTATTGATTTCGAAAAATTAACACTCCAAGTTCTCTATGAAATGCAGAAAATTTAGTTTTAATCAAATTTCTTTATCCTTTATTACTAATCAACGCAATCAACTGCAAAATGTTGAATTTATTAGGGCGCTAACCTGTTATTTACTGTTATTTGTGTAATACAGTAAAGTACCCCCGTAGAAAATTCAAACCTTAACGTTAATTTGATCTCAAAACTATTATAGATTTTTGAAGAAATTAAGGTTCAAGGGGGACTTTATATAGCAAAATGCATATTTAATTTCTTAATTTATGCTATAATTAATTGCAATTAGAGAGATTATACATGTACAGCTTGCATGAATTTTTAATGTGCAGTATTGTGGATATGCTCAGGAAGCGTCTATCATATTCACGGATTAAATTTTGTATTCACTTCTTAGTAAAGATATTTTTACATTTATAAAATACTAATGTTTGATGACTTTAAACTTTATGCACCATAGCATAAAAATCCCTAAGTAAAAAGCAGAAAATTATAATAAGCAAATTTTTAAGCGCAGTTAAATAAAATCTTCTAGGATTCTAACATTTTTTATCATTCTACAAGAAAAACAAAAAATCATGGCACTGTACTAAAGGACAATCTAAAGTTTTGGCTTATGCTTTCATACTAACTAACGACTATAGTAGGTTATTTAAAAAGATATTGAATTTTATTTGAATTACTCAATCATGGATGTCTACTTTGGCTTTATTTTCAACACAAGTTTTACTAAGACATTATGCTATAGATTATTTGCGTAACGATTATTTGATTTCAACGCGTTTACCGATGGATTCTTCGGAGCGAGGAACCTGCATAGAACCGAAATATGAAAATATTTAAGCAAGAATTATACGAGATCTTTGAATAGCCATTACAGTATGATTAATATGTTTACCTTAACTTGGAGGACCCCATCTTCGAACTTCGCTTCTACCTTATCGGCTTGAACACCGGTTGGCAATGGGATTGTGCGCTATCATGGTAAATTAATTTGTTTAGCACCATACAGTCACAATTGGCAAATACGTGATAGAACAAAATATATAAAACATACCGTGAATCGGCCTTTAGGACGTTCACTGTAGATGCCTCGTTGATTTTCTTGTCCGTTGTGGGGTCTTTCACCACTATATAGTGTTTTGGTTAAGTGAATGCGCATGATGTTGACCAAACAAATATAATTTTGAAACACGATTCATACGAAAAGATCAAAGAGACACCACAAACATCAACTATTGTGTTCGGAGTAAGAAAAGATTTAATCCGATGACTGCAAATCGATAGAGTAAATTGAATTTTCATTTCAATGTACCTTTTACTTTGTCTTTAGGAACACCTGGGAGGTCGACTGTAATTAACGTAATAGCGAGTGTTAATGAAAAACGATACGTTATTACTCCATGTATAATGCATCTTTACCTGTCACATAATATTCTCGACCGCTGTCGCGAACTAAAAAAAAAATACAAGGTTAAGCGTGTAAGATTTATAAAAATCATTTTGCAGAAAAAGAAAATTTTCTTAAGTCAACTAAACCATCGACATTGGGAATCCAAGTATTATCAGCGTCAGTTTGCTGTCCACCACGACTACCTTTGCCAAATGCAGCAAAGTCTTTGAAGAAGTCGCGAACTATTTGGTCCATTTCCCGATGAAAGCTTCGAATAGCACGATCAGCAACAGGGTCGCCAATGCTGTCGCGAGTAAGTGCCATTATAGTAAATTGGATTTAATAAAAAACAACAGAAAGAAGAAAGGGTAAATTTCTTGGGAGAGACTTATAATGAACAAGAATTAGATAAAAAAGAATATAGGTCGCTATATATAGGTGTGAGTGTACGTGAGAAGATACTAGATTGTTCATGATGTAATTGTGGAGTCTATACGCAATAGAAAACATTACTTCACTTTCGTAGTATGTAAATATGACACATTAACAAATTATTAATTAGACATTCAGATGATAATTGTGTGCAATTTTTATAAACTTCTTTGATAACAATAATTAAAGAATACGAGCTAGCGGATCGATAACGTTAATGTCCACTTAATTTTGAAGTTACCATGAAATAAAAATATTATCTCTCAGCACGATTACAAATATCAACACAAGATCCAAATTTTTCTGGTTATTTGCATCAAGCTTTCGCGGACCCGATTCAAAGCGCATCATTTTCCTCAAAAATTTCAAACTTGTCATCTTGTAAATGAAAACCAGTGAAATCTATACTTATCGTTATGATTATATTTATACACGAATTTGGCAAATGAGTCATTAGTAATAAAAAAACGCGTAGTAAAAAAAAAATAATTACATTTTTCTCTACAATAATTGGTTTGCAGAAAAGTGATTGTAAAACAAAGCTATAAAACAAACGTGGAAAAAAATAAAAATTTCATCAATATGGTTATTTTAATCAATGAGTCGAATTTATGTACGACCGCACTTTATCCCTTCCTTTTGTCATAAACACGCTGTTAAGTGATGCGTTTAGAGATGACGTGGCAATAAATGTTTTATATATATCCATCGGTATTCTGATTTCTAAGTTATAAGGACTTTTACCAACCAAAGATCAATACTAATAACAATCAGTGTTACTTAACAACCATGTCGAAACAAAAGTGAATATTAAATAATTTCAAACGCTTTTGCTTAAAAAAAATTTAAATTGTATTTAATCTATTCTCTAGAAAGTCAAAACTTATTCATACTGAAAACCAAGAAAAAAATGTGCCACTCATAAACACCAACTCTTTTGTCTCAGTTCCACCCGAGATATTTATCGACGTCTGCAAATATTTGCCACCAATTGATCTTCTTTCGCTTGCACAAGTATGTCGTTTATTCAACGCGTACTTAGCATCTGATGAATCAACATCTACTCAACTTATTTGGCGTCAATCACGCTTTAACTTTCTCCCCTGCTATTCTGTTCCGCCGCCTGATAATTTTTCGGAACGAGAATATCTGAGATTGATTGTCGAAAAAGGTTGTCAGAGATGTGAAAATCGCCGCGTAAATTCTTATTGGATTAATTGGAGTTTCTTGGCGAGATGTTGTTGTCGTTGTTTCAATACGAATCTTTGCCTGTAATTAGCTTTTTTATTTAAGATTTGCAAATTTTTGTTAAGCTATCGTTTTTCATTTATAAGAACATTTATTGCTTTCTATATATAGCAAAGAAACATTGGAACAAGATTACAATATTCCACATAAAGTTATCGAAGTTTTGCCAACACGTTCAACACGTGATATTTCTATATATTTTAAGCCTATTGCAAAGAAAATCTACAGACAATACCTCGAACTCTCCGATGAAAAGGACAAACTCCTATTTCTCGAGCGACAAAGGAAAATACGCTCCCAATTAGAAACAACTCAATCCCTTCGCAGCGCAAACGAAATATCGCACAAGAACTCAATGGCTCTAAACGCGCTGAGACAACGAGAAATTCGTCGCGAGGCAATCAAACAACGCGTCTCTGCCATGATTAATGAACAGAAGGAAGACGGAAGTTTGAAGTGGAACGCAAAGTATATTCTGAAATATTCTGAGGTTTATTATAACGCGATACATTCAAAGTCTAAACGTCCTTTCACAGATCGTGCATGGCGGTTGTTGAAAAGAAAACTTGAAATTGAGCAGGTTAATTTATTATAATTTATCTATATATACTCCGAACATTTTTTCATATAGACATATACAGTATATATATAGACACTTATAATGCTACTGGCTGATAATTTGTATTAAGCATAGTATAGAACATTAATAATAGACCAAAAATCAACAATGAAACGTAACACGTGTCGTAACATATCTAGCGTTAATTTTGCAGTTGAGAATAAAACTTTTCATTTACAAGTATGAATAACGTGAATGATAATATAATGTACACATTCATTCTCTTTATAGTGTAGCAAAATTTCCGACACTTTTCCACAATTGAGCAGATTTCTTGACAATAGCTTTTTCAATCCTTTATAAAAAAGAAAATTCATCAATCAAAAATCGATCAAAACGGAAGTTCTCTATAGTGAATTTCACATTATTGGATGATCCCGAATTTTATTAAATAAAACAAATGAATAATATACCGAATTTTTATAACAAATTTATTACGAATCGTAAACGAGATTAAATTATGTTGACGCAGGTGGATCGTAATTAGACGTAATCGACGATTTTCCTGCAACGAAAGAGTGAGTAGACTTGATGATGTTCGTTAGTTTCTAATTCCTGTACCGATATCATTCAATATACCGGTCGAGAGGGGTTTCAGAAGAGAAGTTAGATTGTTCGGGTTTTGGATAAGGTGGTTTGGGTTTCTATATTTTATGCGATGTTCTCTATCGATACTGTCATTAATGTAACTTCGTTGCTTTGTCCTAGCTGAAAGCCTTAAACTATTCAACAATAACGCGCTTTCAATCAATCAATATTCCATTAACGATATCAATGTCCAATCGATGTCTTTTCTGGATCAAAGGTCCTAACCACAATCAACTACAATGACTTTTACAACTCTAAATTACTTGGAGAGAAATTGTATGCAATTAATTCTCTGATCCATTATTAATGTCCTTGAGTTTTTGAATTACATCGTGAGACGTTATTCTAGAACTTAATGTATAACATCTAAGAGAGAATTTAAAATATATTAAAACAGGAGAGATAAGCGTAGAATTAAGAATTGATGAAAAAAATATAAAACAGAAGAGATTTGAAATATAACACCGCATAGAGATCGATTGTAATGCGACATGGAATTTTGGATAGAATAAAGGGGATCAATGAAATTAGGCTGGGCGCGCCTTACCGAAAATCGTGAAATCGGCGAAATTAGCTCTAACCCGGTAACAATGCAATGTATAACGATAACGAATTTTTTAAGTCGTACTATAATACATGAGGTGATTAGCTATTAAAGGCAATTTGCATTATCGATGATAAATACAGTATTTTCGTTCAAATTGGAGATCGAGATATCGATATTACGTACATTTTAAAGTGACAGATATTTGTCGATCCCAAAATGAATCGGTCACTTTAGCGTTAGGGCGTGATATCTCGATCTCCAGCGATCCATTCGAACAAAAATAATATATATATATACAGTATATATATATATCGTTCGATCTGTCTAGTCGAGATGAATCGGATCACTGGAGATCGAGATATCACGTCCTAAATTGGCTGATTAATTTTTGTTAATGTCAAAAAAATGAATCTGCTACTTTAAGACGTCCAGTGATCGGATTTGAACAAAAATACTACCATTCGATTAGGCGAATCGAATGGTGGTATTTTTGTTCAAATCGGATGAATTAGATTATTGGATATTGATATGTGTGTTATGAAATAACTGATTATACCTGTATTTGGAACGTGAACATACAATACCCGATATAGAAGCTTTTAAAATGTATCAATAATCAGCACGGAAAATTTGGTACATTGATCGATACAATAATAGTACAGATTTTTTATGTAAATTTTTCTTAAAAGTTTATATGAAATCTTTTATTATTATTGAAATATAAGAATACTCAACATACATTAAAATTATATCTTATATTATATCTTATATTATATTTTGACACTATTTTGAGAATGATATCTCTTTCTTGAAAAGCTATAAGCTTGTAAATTTTGTATTTTTATTATTAATGATTTTTCCAAAAATTTTTTTATTATTGGATTACTAAAAAACTCAACATACAATTACACGATATTACAGCTTGATACTATTTTAAGAATAATATCTTTTTTCTTGAGAAGTTATAAGTTTTTAAGGTCTGTATATAATAAGTTTTATTATTAATTTTGATTTAATTAATACATGATACTAATATAGTATGGATGTTTTTCCGAGAGTTAGTAAGTTTTCATCTTTTTTTTTAAGTTTCGCATAGTTATAATAAATATGATGGATGTATAAGGAAAAGGAGATTTTTATAAAATCATAGAATAATGCATGTAATGAATATATGGATAAAAAAATTCAACTTATAAGAGCGGGGGGGGGTTAAAAATATCAATTTAGACTATAATATGATATCATAAATAAAATAAAGTTTAAAATAAGAGTTAAAATAATAAATGAAATGAGGTAAATGTATAATAAATAAAAAAAGTAGAACGTATGAATAAGCATATAAGGATGTAGTAAAAATAATGATGAAAAATTAATATAATAAAAAAGATCATAAATACGAACGAAAAAAAAAACTTAAAACGAATCGTGTTTCCTTAAAGACGCGAAAAAAAAGTTAACAAGCTACGAATTTTTTCCTTATTTTCTAAGATAAATGAGATATTTAATCACTTTGGTTCTTTATATTCGACTAGGATAACATCTTTTTGCGAGTGATTTGTTTTAAACCATCAATAGCAAATTTTTTGGGTTCAACAAGTAAAAGCTTTGTAAAAACATAGTTGACATTCGAATTGAAGTTTTTTAGGCTGAAGTCATTTGTTATTGGTCGATACACGTCGTTTATCGTCAAAATGAACATACAATAATCCAATAATGATCATTGCCCACCAACTAAAATAGCCGACTGTCGTCCAAACGGTCGCGGTCGTACGAAACCCGAATAATGAATTGAGAAATGACCATCCGTCACTAATGCAACAATCGATGTCCCAGATGATGTCATTCTTATCAATTTTGCCTATCTTCGTTTGGAATTTACCGACGCTATTTGAAAATGAGCCAGCCGAGATGAAGAAGAGAAACGTGATCATTGCAGTGAAAAAAGTTGTGTTATTCATCGCAAGTGAACCGCAATAAATCACGTATCCAATAATGATCCCAATCGTAATTGCCGTGATAGCTGGTAAAGATATTCTTGAAGTACTGAAGCCATTCTATAGCAAATACATGTAATTAGCATTTGTTAGCACAAATATGCTGGATTCAGGTGATTTATTAATGCTTACCCCAGCGATAAAGACGATTGATTCGAAAACCGCGCGTAGTACTAACGAGAAAGACAATAAAAACAAGGCCCACTTTTTACATATCTGGTGTTTTTCAAGATAAACGTTAACCGCATCTTTTAGATGAGGTTCCCATTGATTGATTCTAACCAAATGAAAATCCGCAAAAGTAATGATGATTGCGATGATGAAGTAAAATGTGCCTTCTGTTAAAGATAAACATATTAAATTTGTGAGTTCGAAAAGTGCCCAATATACATCATACACGCCAATATCTCGTAATGACAATATCCGTAATTATAACTTGGTGCATACCCCAAATCAATTTGATTTCTCTCCAAAGATTACGCGCATCAACATAGAAGACTACGAAGAGAACACCGATCAACATTGCTACAATTATGCCGGCAATTATGCCAGCCCAGATATTTCGTTTCAATTTTCGTTTCAATAAATCATTATTGGGCAAGAGTTGGTCTATGAACCCAAACAAGACAGAAAGGATTACGATACATTCAAGAGTTTGGCGTAAAAGAATGAAAAACGCGGGAAAGTCGAATAGATAAACCATTGTATAGGAATTATTGGAATTTTTGAAATTTCAAATACAAGGAGCCTCCTCTAACTAGAACATACATAACAGAAAATCCCAAGGAAATAGAAAAAGGGTCTAGAGTAAGAGTTTCAGGCTTTTGCCGTTCAGATTTTGAATCAACTTCTACTTGGTTAGACGATCAAAATCTGATAACGAATTTGCCCGGGAAATTGCGGTTCAAATGATCATCGAAATACCTCTCCCCTTACAAAAAATCTGAGGTTATAGAAATGCTAAGCTTTTTTCGGCTTAGCAAACAGGTGAAAATTTTTATCAGATTCTGTAAACAAACAACCATACATATTTGGTCCCATTATTACACAAAATTATCAGATTTTTAATAAAATAATTATCAGATTTTTTAATTATGCGATTATCGATTCCAGAAACATTTCTAGAATTAACTCGAATAGGAAATGAGTAGAATGAAAAACGTGAATATTTTTATCTCTTTTAAAGAGGCTGTATCTTTTGTACATGTAATTAGCTATAGACGGACGAGTGGATATCATGAACGCATTTACAATACAACTAATAAACTTCCATGTGGTTACACATTTACAATCTCATGCGAACAAGAATGTTAAGGAATATTAATTAAAGCAATTATGAATTGTGGTTTCAGATCGATACAAAAAAGCAATCTATTATTTCTTTCTAAAAAAAAAAACAATTCTAGCGATCAAAAAAAAACTTCTACTAAAAACCAATTTTTTGCCACTAGTCAGACAACTATTTGATCAGTCAGCTGGAAAAACAAAAAAAATATTATACTTACAGGTTAATATACATATACATTTGTACTGTTCCTATCAGTTATTTTATTTAGCGTTGGTTAGTTTTTTGTATAAATGTCAATCAAATAATGAATGGACAGATGGGCTAAGTGCAATAGAAACGGTGTAAATTATATTATACATTTTACACCGTTACTATTGCACTCAGCCCAGATATACAGATTCTCTTATATTACACCTATCGCTATGTTTGATACCAAATTATAAAAAAAATTTTATATGTTCCCGATCATGACGACTATAAGGAGATTTGAACGTAGTTATTTTTAAGCATAAAGTATCCTCTTCACTTCTTTTCTTTAAAAAAATTACACACTACACAGTCAACCCTGTTAAACCGAAGTACTAATTAAAACCTGAAGCCGAATTTAGTTCCAAAAACAGTTATAGTAAACCTATCTCGATAACGATAAGTTCAAGTACAGTTATAGTAATCTGCCTCTATGTTACCTGTTCGGATTAACTCTTTTTAGCTATAAAAGGATGAAAATCATATACATCATGCGACTTTGTGCTCACATAACGAATGGTTTTATTTTTTTAAAGCTCTATATCCCTGAATCCTTCTTGGCATACTTGTTTATCAGATATATAGTAGGCTCTATAATAAATAGGTGCCTGTGAGTATCTGTAAAAAAATACGCGAAAAAGTCTGTTATGTCTGTAAACGCCCCTGTAAATTACCTGATACTTTTTGATCTGGTGAATCATTATTGATATGTAATTCAAATAAGCTAGCTAGTCATTTATATACTTTAGTTTGTATTTATTGTTATATGCAAGAACTGCCTTGTTAAAATCTTTGATTTAATAAATGACAACAAAACTTGAATGTAATCTTGATGATTCATGGCACTCTGGATTTCCAAGTCCTTTTCGCAAAAACAGTTCTATACCATCCATGATCGCATGACAAATTTTCAATATTATATTTGGTTTCTGGCATTCTTCACACTTAACAATTGGAACCATCATTTTTTGAAAAGTGCGAATCTTAATTCATCATTCGAAATTAATGCATTCTTGTACCAAGCAAATTTTCTTCTTTTGTAACTTTATTATACAAAAATTACTCGAATATTTTTATTACTCAAATGTATTATCAGAAAAACCTGTTCGAGTTCAGGGATCCTAAATTGGTGCAGTAAAACCTATGCTTTGCTGTTTGAACCAATTATTACAGGCCCAAAAAATAGATTCCAACCCTATGAAAAATGAATGGCCGATATTTGTTGGCATTTATCTATACAGTTGAACCTCGTTATAAAGTATAATTAAAATTTCTTGATACATAATAAATTTCTGAAAATTCCCAAAACATATAACCTTATAATTAAAAACTCTCGTTATAGTAAATTTCTCATCTCTACACGTTTTTGACTTATCTTATATCTATACAAAAATGCATCATACCGTATGCATTAAAATTGTATAAATCAAAAAACTGTAGGAAAAATCGAAGATATGTAAATAAATATAAGTTATTTTTTTCATAGAACAATTGAATCACAATTATCTTCTACCTGAAATTACAGTCCACAGTGTACTAATCATTGTGAGTCTTCGAATGGCAATCAAGGTCGTCATGTTAACAACTCGAGTTAATGAGAATCTCCTTTATTTCTTTAAGTCCATGTCCCTAGGCCTTGATTGCCCAGATGTGATTGCTTCTAAGGCCGTCGTAAAATCCATGTTCAATCGTTGCGAGTTAATAAAAATAAAAATATTGAAATACAGTACTATTAAAGTTATTATATCTACTTTAATCAATTTTTTTGACCTGCGTCAACACTACGTCCGAAAAATTGTAACTTCATCATTTTTTATTTCTAATATGCTATTCATGATGGTCTCTAGCTTGACTGAGCGACTTATAATTGTGGAATGTTTTTATGTCTCGGTAATTCCTAAACTTCGCTCAAGTTTTCCCTTTGAAATATCAACTAACTATTTAAACGTAAATCGCGCGGCCATTTCAACTTTTTCAAGAAAATTTGGATTATTTATTGGATTTGTTTCGTCTTTTCGAATTGAAGGCTTACCGTATATCTCCGATAATAAGCTACCCCTTTTTAGCCAAAATCTGGTGCAAAAAGTATATGTAAACTTGACCCCACAACTAAGTTAACCCCCCCCCACCCTTTGTTTTGAAGTCTAAAATGGTGTCAAAAATAATAGCTTATTTTTGGAGATATACGGTATCTCTTCATGCAAAAAATAATTTTAATTGCATTGCATCAACAGATGATAAGTCTTCGCGTGCACCAAAAGAATTGTCATGATTGATTCTTAAAAAATAAAAAATAACCATAATGTTACGATTATTATGAAGGAAATCAGTATGTGAATTTCCCATCATGGTTTATTTTTGAAATTAATGACAGTCTTTTAAAGAATAATAAAAAAGAGAATAGTGCTTTACCCATATCAATTGAAACTATCTGCTTGAAACTTTGTGCTCTCCTCAACTGATGATTTGCATCTTGGATCTTCTACCGTATACTCCCGAAATTAAGCACCCCATGCCCGCATTATGACAATTTTGGCCAGAATTATGAGGATCTTGTCCAGCGTTATGTGCAAAAAAGAAGTGCTTAATTTCGGAAGTATTCAGTAGGTTTGTTTGAACATTTGAATCGAACAATTTAAGTTAACATTTAAAAATGAATTTCACGATCAATTCGAGTTAATTAACATTATTCATTTGTTATGTTATGTTTACCATTCATTATTATTTTAAAAGCCTGTATTGCATTCATTAGTGGTTCGTCTGCCATAGTCAAAATAATTACGTTCTTAGATTTATCAGAAAGTATATCACCTCTCACTTGACAAATTTTAATAAAGAATCGCTTCGCAGAGCTCTTAGGATGATAATTTTATGTGCCTTGAAAGGCTAAATATATAGGTAGCTAGGTTTGAGCTTTAATTATATTTTGTAATTTCATAATATTCAATTAGTTTCTTCAATATTCCAAAAGTATATTTAACGACAAAGAAATAAGATGCAGAGCATGGTCTACTCATTAATTCCATTTACAGTAGTTAAAGGTGTAATGGTTAATTAAAAGTACAGAAAACATCAATTCCGAGAGTTGCGGTTATACATTTAGTTCCTCATAGTCACAACTCTCTTATATTCACACCTAATTTTTGGTACTAAATTATTACTCAAATATAAAAGATATTCTTTTTTATAGTCACACTTCTTTTTACTCATCATTTTCTCAATGTGACTACAAGGAGGTCTGACTGTAAACATGAGTTGAATTTCACAGGATTTGGAATTGGAGATTGTATGTATATTAAACTTTGTTTTATTTCTTCTTTAGCGATATTCACAGTAATCAGTTACGCACAAAAGTTTAAAATTAAAACTTCATTTGTAACTTTTGGTTAACATCGGTAACGAAGCATTTTGTCAATTATTTAAATGAAAAAATAAATTTATTTCATGTAATATACACAGATGTCCTTCAATATGAATGCGGTCCTTTTTAACTATTTATAAATTTTCTGCGACCTTCTTTAGATGGTAATTTTTTTATAAAAAAAATTTTTATATATTTATATGAATCAATTCGATTGTGTTTTTGTGTACGTACATGTATTATTTACATTAGTAGAGAAATATGCAATGCACAATTTCATGGAAGAAAACATGTAAAGGATAATCATATTTTGGTTTCTTTTTGATGAGTGTCCAGTTGTTAAAATTCAAAACTTTTCTGTATATTATTAATTCATAAAAAATGTATTTACTTGCCGAAACTTTCCATAAAAAAGCAAACGTGATACTGGGGCCAATTATATTTGTAGGAGCTAAGCTGAGATCTTTTTTGGCACTGTTACTGAAATTCAACCCGAAAATCGGCAGAACCTGCACCTTGACCATCTTGAGTGCTTCGGCTCCCAATCTCGTTTTACCTATCAGAAATGGAATACAAATCAACCAATACTTATTTTATATTTCAAACTCATTGACAGAACCTTCATAGCAATTCCAGCAATTCAAGGAATTTGCATTCGGCGTTACTTGTTGATTTCGAATATTTTCTCTCGGACTTCCCGTATCTGGTCATCATAGCTTCGTCTTCACCGAAATTTTTTCATCAACAGGCAAAGGTCGCAGCCTCGGTGAACGTGCGAAATAGCATACAAAATTCCGGTTAGAGATATCGGACTATAATACTAAACGCAAAACACATACGGAAATAACGGTAAATATATTACTAGTGCGATAACCGTATTCGTCAAACAATCGATTTTGCTATTGGATCCAAATCATTAGGTCGGATACCGAGAAGTAGAGAAAAGAGGAAAAATTTTCACTGTGTGGTAAAAGTTCTGTTTTTAAGTTCTATAAAGGTATGGCTCTTCTTTTTTTATAAACTGAACTTTTTGTAGTAAATGTACCGATTGTAAAAAATGAGGTTGTTTACATTATCACTACTTATCAACTTTTTAAAACCGAATAGTCTAATATATGAGCCTTCAAAAATAATTCAGATTGTTATTAAGTGCACAACGAAATGTACTTTATTATGAAATTAAAACCCAATTACGAGAAATTAGGTTGATCACACGATAACGCCACGGTTGAAAAGAAGAAACAACTTAAAGTGAGAGAGTATCTCTTGCGTTAGTGTTGTAGCTAGCCGTGGGACTTCATCTCCTACACGTTGATGGACTTCGTCTCCGCTACAATCCAGTCTTGCACACATAGAATACCAGTATTGTAGCTGGCTGTGGCTTCATCTTCTGCACGTTGATGGACTTTGTCTCCGCTACAATTCACCAATGGACTAAGTTATATATATATATTTGTCAAAACATTCCTTTTTCTTCTACAAAAATGTGACCATATATTCATCAATAACATTCAAAAGGAGGCTGTTATTAAGATTCGGGAATTTCAAATAAAAAAATAAAAAACCAATTAAGAACTTTACTTTTGATATTAATTAATACTATATGAATAAATGAAAATATTAAAATTGTTTCCACTTAATAATTTTAAAATAAATAATTAATATATATTTTAAAAAGAGATAAAATATTATAATATATTAAAATTTTTTATTTTATTTTGAAAATTAAAAAAGATAAATTACTTTTAAAATATATTTCTATAATAGATTACCAAAAATTCAAAAAGCATAGTAAAATATAATAAAAATTAAAAATTTCTATTTATAATAAAATTTTTATTTTAATTAGTAAATATTTTTTCTTTTTGTATCAAATAAAGATAAGAATCTGTATTTTAATATATATTTTCAAATTTAATTTCAATAATATTTCTAATTACAAAGTTGATTATACAAACTTTTTATATTTAAATTATAAAAATTTGTATTATTTTCATTTTAATATAAAAATAAAAAATATTTATTAATAAAATTATAAACTTTTATATAAAGAGAAAAATCTATATTTTACTATATTTAATTAATAAATTTTGATATTATTACATTATTTTTGATCTATTATATATTAAAATATAACTTATAATTTTAATTTTAATATAAGATAAAATATATTTATTAATAAAATTAAAAATATTAATATAAGACAAAAATTTTAATTTTTACTAATTATTATATATTAAGTTTTTTAATTTATAATTTTATTAAATTAAAATTAGCATTAAATTAATTATTATATTATAAAGCACTTTATATAATATTTCTTTTAAAACTCGTATTTTTCATATTTTTACTATGTTTTATTAATAAATTTGTTTTAGCATTCCATTCTTTTTGATTTTATTATATAATAAATTAACAAAAATAATAAATTAAATATAATAAAAATTATTAATTTATTAATAAATAATTTTGATTTTTATATTAAAATAAAGATAATAATCTAATTTTAATATATATTTTTTTAGAATTTTTAAATTTTATTAATTTTAACTAAATAAATCTAAAAATATAAAAAAAATATATTAAGATATAGATTATTATCTTTAAATAGAATCTTTTAATATAAAAAAGATATTTTATTTTATTGTATTTTTTTTAAATTTTGATAATTTATTATAATAATATATAATCTAAATTTAAAGTTATTTATAAAATTTGTAATTTATTTAATTAAAAATTAAAAGTTTTAATATATTAAAAATATTGTTTTTATTATTTTGAGATTATTACTTATTCAAATATTTCAAAAATACTAAATAAAAATTATAAACTTACTATTAATAATTTTATTTTAAATTTTTAATTTTTTTATTTTGCTTTTTATTTTAATTTTTCATTATTTATTTTTAAATATATTTAAAATTTATATAAATAGATAATACTAATTTTTAATTGTTATAAATTCTTAATTTAGTATTATTATCTGAATATAATTATTTGATTATAGCTAAAATAATATTAATTTTTTATTTATATTTTAATATAAAATGAAAATTAGAAATTCAAAAACTAAAACAATTTATATATATAATAATAATAATAAACTAATATAATAATATTAAAATTTATTATTAAATTATAATATTATATTATTTTTTTGATTATTATTATATTTAAATTATAATACTAATTAATATAAACTTTCTTTAAGTTATATTTTTATAGTTATTTAATTTGGCTTTTTTAATAATAATAATTATAGAAAATTTGATTATATATTTATTTTTGCAAATAACAAAAGTAATATTTTTAATATAAATTATATTTAATTATATATATTATTTTTGTTAATAAATTAAATTTATTTATATTATATTATATTATTATAATATATTTTGATAACAATTATTTACTAATTTAATATATATATTAATTATATTTTTAAATATTTTAATAGCTCTTTAAATATATATAATTATATAATATTAATACAAAAAATTAGTATTTAAGTTAGTATATAAATTAAAATATTATTTATTTTATTTTTCTTTATAATTTATTTTTTTTCAATTTATAATTTTAATAAATATTAATATAAAATTTAGATATATTTTTATTTGATTTCTTTTTTTAATACTTGTTTATGTTAATTTTCTAATTTTAAAATTAATAAAAATATATAATAATAAAAAAATTCAAATTATTTCTTTATAATAAAATTTTTATTTTTATTAATAAATATTTTTTGTTTTTATATCAAATAAAATTAAGAATCTGTATTTTAATATAGATTTTTTATAAATTTTTAAATTTAATTTCAATAATATTTTGAATTATAATATTAATTATACAAACTTTTATAATTAAAAATTTTAATTATAAAATATTTTTATAACTAATTTTACAATTTGAAATATTAATAAAAATAAAAATTTTATTATAGAGAGATAATTTCAATTTTTACTATATTTTACTATGCTTTTTTGAATTTATTGTAGAAATATTTAATTTAAATTTATTATAGTTCTTATTCTCTTTTTTTAATTGATTAATAAATAAGAATTATAAGATTTTTAAAATTATAAAAAAATCTAATTAAAATAAGATATCTCTTTATTCTAAGAAATTAGCTAATTTTATTCATTTCTAAAATTAAATCAAAATCACCAGAATTAAGAGTTCAGGATTATTTTTTTTCTCCAGATTATTAATTTACCAATTAAAATTCTATACATATAATATAAATAATATTTTACATGATTTTTCATATGGAAATAATCATGTATTTTTACATGAAGAATCCAGTCAATCCGAAATGGTTCATGTGATATACGTATCTAGTACTTTAAAATCGGAGCATTTTTATTATGAGTTCTATTCAAGTGAGGCTGTGTCCAAAACATAGTCGATAGAAAGTTAGGGTTTTAGGTGTAGGAGTTGTAGCCCCGTCTATAGCAAATGGATATTCTTGCTGATGACTAGTTAATTAATGTTAGCTGTCCATCTGTCCATATCGATACTATGCAAAAGAAATTGCATTAAAATGACAACTTTGGAATCTTGTGATATAAAGATTATTATTCTCTGATTTTGTATGCTGCACCTAGTCAACATATTGATATCACGTCATTATCAATTTACAATCAAATACATAACGCGTGTATGCATGTGATAATGCTTAAAATAACTGATTTTTGTTTATTTCTATGACCATTATTTGTTTATTTCCATGACCATTATTTGATTGAATGCCTACGTATTTAGCGATAACGATAGTATTCTTTTCAGCAAAATCAATGCTTTTATTCAAATAGGAAATTTTTCGCGCGGTTACACTAAAGTTGTGTACGGGGCGTGTGATCAAATTTCTTGCGTTATCTGTACGTCTTTACTCGTATATGTACCGTCATGAACATGTAATTTCATCCTGCATTTGTCAAACACCAAAACATTCAATCAATCGATGCTAGTATTTAAATGTCAAGTGTCAGTGTCCACGATACGTTGTGTATTACGTATGTATTACCAAATCGACAAACATTACTATAACTTATTCTGAAGAAACGGAAAATAATTGATTTACTTTCTGAACACATGGTGTAAATAAATTAATATCGTCGGAGGCTGTTGTCATTAGAGAGGATGTTATTATGCATTGAGACGTTTGTTTTATATGGGTTAGGGTACATGCATAAGGCCTGAGGGAGTGCAAAGTATTTTATTTATTTCATAATGCAAGTATAACCAACCACTTAATATTTCTTTCCCCGTTTTTCCTCTTAATTTCTTTCTTTTTATTGTTAAATACATAAAATAAACTTTTAAAATAAAGTCAATATTTTTACGGCCGGTTCTTGAATCAAAATAAAAAATAACAGAAAAATGAGCTATAGTTATAATATTCAATCGCCAGCACAATACTTGATAAACGAGCTTCTGGAAAATGTGTTTCTAAACTGCAAAACGAGTGATTGGTTTCGCTTCTTACTTGTAAATCGACATTGGTGTAGCAATGCAATTAGATTAATTTGGCGGTCGCCGTTTTTTTACTCGGAAGACCATAGAATTATTGATGTTTATTTGTCGTTTTTGAATAATGAAGAGCGAGCTGAACTTAAAACTAAAGGTGTTGTTGTGCCACCAACTCCTTCCACATTTTTTCAATATCCGGTGTTTCTTCGCGGAATGGATTTTAAAGCTTTGGATGCTGCAATTAGGGATTGGATGTTCTTTAATGTTCATCCACCGATAACAGCCGTACATGAAGAAATCCTAGAGACTCTAAATGACAATACAACAAACAACATTATGCAAATTGAACCCGGACCGATACTCATCACATGTAAAGATTCGTTCGCCATATCATCCTCAAATCCAGCAGCAGCCTCTTCAAGTCATAAGAAAATCGAACCTGACAGCATTGAGACTTCAAAATCAAACCGACCAAACTATTCTTATTTAGTCACGGGTACGACTAGCGATGATTTCGCATGGCATCGAGCAGTCAAAAGTGTCCTCGTGAAAATGTTTTTGAGATATGCACCGCCACTTTCAATAATATGTGTCGACGAGCCCGAAATATTTTCAATTGGAGACGAGGAACATTTTGTGCATTGGATAAGCCAAGTTCGAGAGTTGAGTTTAGTTGCCGATTTCGGATGGTGGGATATTATTCCGGTGTTATCGATTGGTTGTAAGAATTTGGTAAGCCGAAACATTAATACTTTCTTTTTAGAATTTCAAATTGCAATGACAATTTTTTTAATGCTGTTTCCATGATTTTTCTACAGAATACCTTAATGGTTTCACATTTGCCGAATTTCAAAGAAAAAGAACCAGAGCAAGTTTCCTTATTTTTTGATTTCTTAACCAAACAAGAAAAACTCGTTCGATTCGAATTAAAAAATTCTGAATGCTTTCACGAGGGTCTCGAACGAGTACTCGAGGCGTTACCAGCCACACTACAACACCTAGTTTTCCAAGCGGACAATAAACCGGACGGTCCAAATTCACTTGACGTCTTGACAAGATTTCGATGTTTGCAATCTCTTGAATTTTGGGGCGAATTCACATTAACCGACACACTTATCCGACCATTCACATCCAATAACTTTCCAAATCTTCAAAACATTTTGATAGCTGGCATCAAAATTTGTAACCGATTCCAGAATTGGATTAGTAAAATAAATACGAAAGCAAATTAAAAAAATTTTATCATTAGCATTATTCACTGGCAAAACAATTTCAAAAGTAGCACTACTATTACATATAATATAATATTTCATAATTCTCATTTTATTAAAATCCTAATATCTAATTTTAACAGAATATAGCCGTTATTTTAGTATATACGTAGCGATAGAGTGATGGCTTATAATTTAGTATTCCGACATAATTTTTGTATTTCGACATTCATTTTGTTAATTTGCACGCAAAATATATACATGCAGTCTTACAATGCCTTATCGTTATCGTTACATGTACGTATTTGTTTTTTGTTCTGTCGTAATGAACCAATAGCGAGAATACAATTTTAAATCAACCAAAAGAAGAAATCATTTATTTTGTTTGCATAATTACACCCTGAAATTAACTTATTTGGTTAGTTACTTACCTAAACGGGTGCTTTTGATGGTCGATCTTTTCACAATTAGATTGATTCTTATTACGTAATTACCAGCACGTACATGATCAATACCCAATAGAATAAGAAAACGTAAGGGTAATAACTTCAATATTAACCCTAACCCTTACTCAGGTCCGAATTAGCCAATTAAAATGTGATTGTTACAAATAACAGTTGTTGCAAATACATGAACATTTATTCTATTAATAATAAAATATTTAAAAGCTTATAACTTTTCAAGAAAAGAGATGTCATTCTCAAAATAGTGCCAAATTATAATATAAAAGATATACTTTAATGTATTTTTACATTTCAATAAAAGATTCATATAAACTTTATAAGAAATATATATATAATAAAAAACAAAATTTATTATTGTATATCAAATAGATTTGATTTATAGGATATCAATGCTGTCGCTATGTACGACCAATATTTTAAGTCAAATTTAAGCTAGATGCTTTTTTTTTAATTCTAAATTTTAATATTTTATTGGTAAAGTGACTAGTAACTAAAGTATATTCGCCAATTTTACGCTTTATGTGGAAAATTCAATTATGGACCATAAAACAACTACTTAATTACACGTATCCCAATTCATTAATTCCTTTACCAAAATTTGGCGTTCATATGATCCAACTTATAGGACCAATACAATATCAATTTGCTATGTTGCAATCAAACTCCGATAAACTTTAACTACGTAGCGGTAGTAAGTATATCCGTCAAACCTGTCTTCCTTGATCATATCGATATTGACGGATTTACTTCCTAGTTAAGAAGTTTATAACATCTGCTATGCACTATATTCGGTTCATTCACATTAGGCGAAACTCAGTACATGTATACCGTATTTTGCCGTGTACATGTATAAGCAACCTGTGAGATTGGCCGTTTTTAGTAGATGTAATTTTTTTAATTTATCACATGTATTTTGTTATATTAATTATCATATTTATATGTAAACATTTATTTTTCACAAGTTGCTTATACACGGCAAAATATCCCGAATGGGCTGGAGCGGGTAATCGAGGAACATAATCTGCAAAAACTGTCATTCAAGATTAACGAATCTTTTGAGTTCAAGTCAGCTACCGTAGAGCTCTGCCTACAGTGTCCCCTTCCTATAATACCTGCCCGAGTAAAGTACCTCATTTTCCACCAATGAAATCGCTGAAACTGTGAATAGTAAGTATCAGTACTATTCAATGTCAAAAATAAGTATTTTTGAAAAATACTGGGGGGGGGGGGGTACTGTAGGCAGTGCTCTACAGAACGAGTTTTGAACCAGAATCAAATTGAAATACAAGTTCATACATATACATTTGAAACGCCACATTTTGTTAATACAGTCAACCCTCTCTATTGTTAACATGATGGGACCAGGCATTTTTGTTGATATATAAGAGGGTTGATAACTCAGAGGTTAGAGTTAGTATCAATATATTAGTCCAAGTGAAATTTGTTCTGCAATAAATGTTGATAATAGAGAGGTATTGATATTAAAGAGGTTGATAATAGAGAGGGTTGACTGTATTATCAAAAGCTATAATTTTCAACTCAAAAAGCTATTTAAACTTCGATTAAAAAAAATAATCGAATCTTCACCAACGCCATGACCAACAATTCTGAAGTATTTTTTTTTTTGCAAATATCCACCATTTAAAATAAAAATATTGGTCTACTCTAGTCCCTATAAATTATGGATGTTTCATGGGTAAAATTTTCGGTTTAACTATTGCTAATAATGTTAACTAATCGTTATCCCATGGGGTTTATGTATACACCAGTGAAAAATTTCCCATAATATTTATATTCACGTGATTTATAATTATTACATATTCTTATATATCAGATAATGATAATGGATTTCTTTATCATTAGAATTATGATTCATTATATCTTAAGGATTTGGAGGATTTTATGGAGAATATCGATTAGAAATATTGTTTAATGGAGTTCTTGACTGTGTAATATGATTTATAGATCGCGAAGACCGAAGAATTCTTGACTGTAATATAATTTATAGATCGTGAAGGTTAAGGAATTCGTGAATAGTTTTTGTTTTTAAAATCTAAATTAAAAAGAATATATAAATAATAAAATATATAATGCAAAATTCTTTAACTTAACCTGTAATTTCTTTGGTTTTGTAGTTTCACTAATTTTTATATTTTCTTTAGTTTTGGTATTTTCTTTATGAAGTTGATTAGCTAAAATGAATACTGGCGCTAATACTAGAATAAATATATATATATTATTATTATTATAAATAAACTTATTTTCTTGCTCATCATAATTCTCTTCAATAACAGAATCTAAAAATTTATACCATTTCCAGAAAAATAAGCAAATTCTTCATCAAAAATATCTTTAAAATACAAAAAAATTAACATATTGATTCTCATTAGAATTATTATAAGCATGAATTCTTTCTTTATTATAATATTTATAAAATTTTATATATTTATCTTCTGGTATATTAAGTTTTTTTAATTATTGAATTGCTATTTGTCTTAAAAAATAATTGCATATTTTGTGTTCATTATCAAGGCAAGATTAATTTAGCTATTTTAAATAGTATTATACTTAATTTATTTGCATCCATACTGCTTATTTTAAACTAAATATTTTTTTGTAAATTTAAAAAATATATAAAAAATTTAAAATTTGAAAAAACAAAATTTAATAAAATAAAATTATACTTTTTGCTAAATATATTATCTTTAAAAAAAATTTACAAGCTTTAATAAATTGTATTGATAAAAGAAATAAATATTATAATCAAATCAGGTTTAAATCAATTATTAAATGCATTAGAAGGAATAAAAATTTTTCTTGAAAAAGATTTTTCATATTTATTTTTTTTAATGTTTTTTATTAATTATTTTCTTATAAGTATTAGATAAAGTTTATTATCAGAATAATAAGTTATATCAAAAGTACAAAATTTTATGATATCCTTATTTTAAAAATTACAAAAAAAAGAATAGCCAAAAAAATAGATAATTAAGCTTTATTATTATTAATTTGTATAGATTATAATACTTAAATTAGCAAGTTAAAGCTTTTTTATTTTGTTTTTAAGTATTTAATAAATTTTGCTAAATTAATAAGAATTTCATAATTTATATAATTATCAATTACTATTTTTTTTAAATAATAAGCTAATAAAATATAATAATTATAAATACTTTTAGTTTTATAATTATTTTTGTTAATATATTTCAATTAAATAATAAATTAACAAAGAAAATTTTCTAAATCATTTATAAATAATATATATTATTAATTTATATAAAAAACTTTTAATTTGGACTTTTTTATATTTTGATTATCAGTAAAAAATAATTAAATCAAATTTAAAAAGAAATAAAAGCAAAATTTCACCAAAATTTAATATAATATTATAAATTTATCAAGTTTTGTATATTTTAATTTAATTTTTATAATTATAAGTTATTTAATATATAATTTGAAAATTTTTCTGCAAATAATTTTATATAAATAAATTCATATTGAATTTTAATTTCATAATTTCAAATATATAATATACAACAAATATTTTTGTAACACATTTCTCAATGTAAATTTGAAAATTTATTTCTAATAAAAAAATATATTTATTTACTTTTAAAAAATTAGCTTTTTTATTAATATATATTTATCAAATAATTTAAAATATTATTTAAATATTGATATTAATTTCTTTTTTATTTATTTATTATAAAATAATTATAATATTAATTCATCTATTATTATTACTATAATTTAAGTAATTTATACTTAACAATTTGTTTTAATTTTTAAATCTTTTAACTCAATATAGAGATAAAATTTCCAAAATTTGATTAGTAACTTTTTTTATGATAAACTTTGAAAATTTTGTTTTTATATTAAGTTAAAAGTTTTTAAAAATTAAAACAAATTGTTAAATATAAATTACTTGAATTATATATAATAAATATCTAATCAATATTTAAAATCATATATTATTGCAAAGAATAATTAAAATTATTTACAAATTTTTTAAAAAAAGTCAAATTTTATTTTTAATTTGATCTTGTATTGGCTTAATTTATATAAATTATAATTTTTTCTAGAGTTTAAAAATAAAAATCTATATAATCTAATAAAATAAATATTATTAGTATTTTTTCTTATTAAATCATTTTATTTGTTATTCAGTTTTATTAATAATATTAAATTTATTATTTTTATATTTATTAATATAAAAAGAATTTTATTTTAATAAAAATTATAATTAAATTATTAATACTATATAGAATTTTATTAAATAATAAAATTGCTATAAGTTAATATATTTTTGATTAATTTAAAATTTGAGAAATTATTTGTAAAATCAAAAATTAAGTTATATTTCTGATTCAAACTTGTAATAATTTGATATATTTTAAATAAGAATTATAAAATATGACTTTGATTCTGCTTTTATAAATATATATATTATATTTTAATTACAATTATCCCAAATTACAATTAAAATAAAAATATAATTAGAATTAGGATTAGTGCTAAATGATAGATTAAGGATGGTTGCTGAAATGACGTCATCTAATTAAATAATTTGCTGAAATTAACTTGCCAAAATTAAATCTGAAATTATTATGACTTATTT
>CAJVPL010000464.1:0-25983 GCA_910591945.1 Ambispora gerdemannii
AATCATTGTTCTTTGTCAAATACTATCATCATGTGAGAGAAATATCATTATTATAGATAATTGTTGAGCTCCTCATGATAATGACGCTATGCTCACCTTCCTGGTCTTTTGCATTAACGTGTCAACAAATAGATAACATGTCACAATGGTGACAATATATATAATATATAAATGAACTAATAAATATAATACTTAAATTAAATTTATTAAATAATAAAAGTTTTATTTATTTTATAAATCAGAATTTAAGTAGATATCACAAACTATCAATATAATTATATAGTATTCAGTAATAAAATTTATTTTTAGAAATGCTGCTTGAACAATTATTATAATTCAATACAAATTTTTATTATTATATTAAAAAAAATATGTATAAATAATTATTTTAATCTGGATATTATACAAAACAAATCTTCATTGTTTATTTTAAAAAGTTCTGTAAAACAACTTACTCTTTTATCATACTTTCATGTTATAATCTCCATTATGAAGAAATTTATTTTTAAATATGATAGTTGTTCCATGTTGAAAACACTAAATAAAGTAGTTTTTATATTTGAAAACTGTGTGTTTTAGTGATTTTTTATTTTTTGTTAAAGTTATAAAATTAATAATTTATAAAAATAATTATATTTAATATAATTAATATTTATAATAGTAATTATTTTAAAATAATTAATATTTAATTATGCTGATATTGTTCGCTTGTTATAGAAATTATTTAAAAATTAATTACTATTAATTAATATCATAACTTTAAAATAATTATTATTCATGTAATCTTTTAATATGTTTTTTAAAATTTTTAGTAAAGGATATATTTATTATGAAAACAATATTTTTACAACTCCAGTAAAGATAATTTATAAATAAAAATATTAATTAAAATTGATTTGATTCAATCATAAACAAAAAAACTTACATTGAAAATTTTTGTTGAAAGTTTGTTATCCTCTCATGCATTTATCTCAAATCATCTTTGATCTCTTTAACATTATTGCTCAGCTGTTGGACAAGAGCAAATAATTATTAATTTTTAAAGAAATTTTTAATTTAATATTCTCTACTTGGATAATTTTGATATTTGCATTTCTGATATTTATAATTCTAATATTCACGTTTCCAATATTTACATTTCTAATATTTACATTTCTGATATTTACATTTCTGATATTCATATTCCTGATATTGATATTTATAATTATAATAATTTTGATATTCACGATTCTGATATGAATAATTAGAATGCAAATTTTGTTTTGTAATATTATAAAAATTTCTTTCTAATATTCTAAAGAATATGTTTACAAATTTTCATAATTTTTGAATAATTTCTCATTAAGATATAAACAAAAAATATATTTGCTATTACTTTTATTAGAAATTATATTTAATTAAATTATAATATAAATTATTTAATAAAATATAACTAAATAATAATTAAATATTTATATTATAATAATATTTAAATTCTTTAAGAAAGATTTAAATTTTAATTATAATCTATATTAATTAATAAATAATACTTAGTTTATTAATAAATTATTTGTATTTGATTTATAATTAAAATTATTTTAAATATTTATTATATTATATTATAACTTATTAAAGTTAGATTAAAGTTATTTGATATTATTTTAGTTTATAACCAAAATAAATATATATATTACTTATCTTTTAAATATAATTTTAAGTCTTTTTTATTTTAAACTTAATGAAAATATATATATTATTTATAATTATTTTAATTTTTTTAAAATAGTAATAATATAAATTATTTTTAAAAAATTTATTTTTATTTTGTTTTATTTTGAATTTTTTATTATATATTACTTTTATAATTAATTAAATTTTTTAATTTTGCAATCTGATTGATCAATTTGATACTAATATTTAATAATATAATTTAGTAATATCAAAAATAAATATTATATTTAATTAATATAAATGATATTACTAAATCACATTATCAGTACTAAATACCAATATTAAATTAATCAATTAAATTATAGAATTAATATATAATGAAAAAATTCAAAACAAAATAAATTTTTGGAAAATGATCTGTATTTCAAAATTCTACTTATAAAATTGTTTTTTGTATACTAACAAAAAAATATTTCTTGTAAAATTTTGAATTAACTAATTTTATCTTTGTTTTATTTCAGATTATAATTCTGATTAATAAAGTTTTTATTATTTTTTTGTAATATTTTATATCATTGATATGATTTATACAAATATTGAATAAATTTTTAGTTTTGATATATTAAAAAAAATCAAATATTAATTCTAACTCTAACTCAAATCAACTCTAACTCAAATTCTAATTAGCCAGTTAAAATGCAATTATTATGAATAACAAATACATTTATTCTTAAAAAAATATCCAATATCTTGCTAATTTTTGTTTTAAAAATAATAAAATAACATACATTTTTTTTATTCATCAATTTAAACGAAATCTGAAAGAAAATGTATTAAAAATTTTCTGAACTAATATATTGTTTTTCCTTCAAGTTAATCAGTTAATAGCTAGCTAGTTTAATAATTAGTTGAAGAGTTTATAGAAAATGATGATTTTAATAAAACATAATCCTCGAGAACGAATTCATTAAATTTGACAACTACGCATCCTGTACATCTTTTTCTAAAACATTATCCTGCTTATTTATCATCTCTATTTTGGTTATTTATTAAAAGGAGGAAGACAGACTGAGATATTTATTTTACACTGCGAAAACATATACATGCTATTTTTAACATTATTTTGTTTCGAATGTATAAATTCAAAATTTTGCTTCAAAAAACGTACGATATCCAACAGCATTATATTTAATGTGAACTAATAAACGAAATAAAAAGGCTAGTTTAGATCCCATCCGAAAAAAAAAACGAATAAAAGAAATCAATACCTTTTAATTTTCCACAAGACCTCACTACTAATCCCATCCAGAACCCTCAACATTTTCAGTTGTCTCATCGGCCCAATTACTAGCCGTACTAGGCTCAAATGTATCCGCCGCACTGAACTCGTTAGTAGGTTCAGGAAACGGCGTAGCAGCCGCCGCAGTCGACGAATCTGTCCATCCACCAGCACCTCCAGCCTCATCATCGGCCGCCGTATCCCACTGAGAAGTAGCAGCGTTTGAAGGAATTGCGGCAGCAAGTGCAGGATTAATTCCGCCAACTGGCGCCGGACCAGAAGCTTCCCATCCTCCAATTCCAGCATCCGTAGTTTCCCAACTCTGTCCACCCTCGGCATATCCACCAGTTCCTTCGCCAGTACCCTTATCCAGAGCACCACCCGAAATCTCTGCCTCTTTTTCCGCTTCTTCGGGATCACGATAAAAGAACATATCAACCATCACGTCCCAAGATTGATCCCTAGGAATTGTCCCGCGAAGACGAAGAACCTCTCGTGCCAAAAACCAATAAATTAACCCGATCGAGTGTTTAGCTTTATTATTTGTTGGGATTGCCACGTCGACAAATCGAAGTGGCGAGTCGGTATCTGCTAGTGCGATGACCGGAATATTAACATATGAGGCTTCTTTGATTGCTTGGTGATCAGTACGCGGGTCCGTGACGATAATCAAGCGCGGTTCTTTGAAAGAACGGGTATTGTAGTTTGTGAATGTGCCTGGGGTGAAACGACCAGATATTGCTTGGGCGTGTGTGTATGATGCGTATTTTAGTGCGGCTCGTTGGCCGTATGGACGCGCTGAGATTACTACTACATCAGCTGGGTTTTCGATTGCTGCGATTATGCGGGCAGCAAATACTATTTTTTCCCACGTTTTGCCAATATTGATGATGTGAACACCTGAATTTGCAAGTTGATCCATATTGAAAATGAGAACGTAATTTATCGTCAGATTACTATCGATTAAATTGCATATAACTACCGTCAGCACGTCTTTTCCACACGTACGGTGTCATTTGGACATTAAGATTTTTTGCCCCAATATGGGCTTGAGCCGAAAGAAGATATTGAATATCCTCCTCGGAAGCTGTTTGATATTTCATGTATTAGCTAATATAATGTTGCTAAAAGAATAAAGTATTTAATACCAAGAGAAATGAAAATTTGGTTTACCGTTTAGAATTGCAGGCAACTTAGACATGACTGTCAAATTATGGAGACAGTATTCTGTGAAGATAAATTCATTGATTCATTCGTTGAGGAAAATGTACTTAAAAAAACATCAATTCATTCATTCATCCATCCATCCATCCATCATTTCTTTTCACCCGAGATTTAAAATTTCTCGAGTTCCTTGAATTTGTCTGTTTGTATTTCACAAACGCCAAAATACATCACACACACAAAAGGATACAATAAGCGTCCGAGTATCGCTGCGAAAGGAAGAACCTTTTTAGTGCGAGATCCAGAAAATTTTATACGTATGGTTGGGTAATCGTCATCATCAATTGTTGGCCAATCATTGGTCTGTATATCTACATAAATTTATCGTTATCTAACGCGCGTCATATATCGAAGTTACAATATCCATAATAAAAAGAGAAAAACAAGTAAGCGAATCCACCAATCATTAGGACAATTAATCCTTTAATGATAATAACGCTTTAATTAATAATACAAATAATCAAAAAAAAATACTGATTAATGATGAAAAGTACAAGTAAAGAGGAGAATGACGATTCTAATAACATGGTTGTTGTTGCCTATAAAAACAACAACAACAATAGTGGCAATAATTCAGTGATTGATCAAGAAACTTGCAAATCCCGAAAAAGAAAAAGAAGACATCGGCGCGCCAATAAAAAGAGGGAATTAGAACAACAACCCGAAGTAAACATTAATAAGAGTAACGTCAGCAAGAATATAGGAATCGAAAATATTACCGGACCATTGCATAGTGATATTTCTACTACAAATATAAACATGAAAGAATCATCACAACAGCAGGAATACTACTCTTCTGATGATATTGAAATCGAGTCGTCGCCAGCTTCATCTTCTAAAATAGCAAAGCGACAAAAGACTCCTGATAATTCACAACAACTCAAAGGCGTAGGGGGCGGAATAACAACAATTACAGCCAATGTCATCGAAGAAAAAGAAATTGCTATTATTAATTATAATGAAGACACAATTCCCCAGAATCTCAAAAAGCATGTTTTTCTTCTGCGTGTTTTTTGATAATTGGTTTTTGTTAATCATATTTTGCTTAATTAATTTTTATTGCTGTCAATTCTTAATATCAGGTATTACCATCAACGGTACACGCTATTTTCTTTATATGATCATGGTATTCTTATTGATGCAGGTACTTGTTATTACTAGCATATTTACAAAGTTTCTTTTTAACAACTATTATTAGTCTAAATTGTTTTTTGCGAATATAATTTTACTGGAGTGCATCACCAAAATCGTTGGCATTTGATTGCTAGCGGAAATCGATGTTGATCGATTTTCAACGGAAAATCGTTTGCCACTTTTAACGATTATATTATTTAAACGCGATCCCAGTAACCCGATTCAGGACCATTCGATTCGTTTCGACAAGAAGAATCAAATGGTGGTAAGATCGCCTGGATCGAGTCACTGGATCGCGTCCCAAAATGACCGTTCGTTTTTTTAAAAGTTGAAGTAAATGATTACTATCGGTGAAAAATCATCGATTTTAATCAATGGGATTGCTACAAACTAGTAGTTTGCAATCAATGCCCTCCATTTTTAAAATTTCCTGATGACAGTCTTTAAATAATACCAATAATAAAATAACATGATATTAAAATAGAAAGCTGGTACTCTGTAACACCCGAAGACATCGCTCAACACATTGCCGAACGTTGCAGATGTGATATTATTATCGATGCATTCTGTGGAGTAGGTGGGAACATGATTCATTTCGCCATGACTTGTAATCTAGGTAATTTATATATATTTTTGTATATATGTCTGTTTTTAATTTAGTGAATGGTAGTAATGAAAACATTATCAATTGACTACGAATAAAAAGTAATCGCAATTGATATCGACGAGACAAAATTACAGTGTGCCAGAAACAACGCTCAAATCTACGGAGTCGAGGATCGAATAGAATTTATTCACGGTGATTATTTGAAGTTGATTCCAAAGTTGAAGGTCTGTTCTGGTTTGGTTTTTGTTTGCTTATTTTTGCAATAGCTATCTATGTATTTTATTTTTATTTGTGTATAGGCTGATGTCGTGTTCTTGAGTCCACCATGGGGAGGTAAAGTTAACTATATTTCTCAAATTCTGCATATCAAAAGCTAATTCGTTTCATAGTCAGTCAATCTCTCTCTTATATATTCTCATTTAATATAGGACCTTCATATTTGAATACCGAAAAATATGACATAAAAACAATGATGCCACTGGACGGGTAATTATAATAGGCAATCTTTAAATTTTATTATTTTATTAAAAAAAAAAGATTTATTTTTTGTTGGATATTTGTCTATTAGCGAAAAAATATTTCGGGAATCCAAAAAAATCACGAAAAATATCGCTTATTACTTACCTCGTAATGTGGACATGAATCAAGTATGCGCTTTTTTTTTATGTTATTGTAATAATCGAGTTTATACGAATTGAACAGCTTTTTATTTCTCATGTATACCCTATATGTGCCAAAACTCAAAAAAGCTCGGAGAACTCGCTGGTCCTGGAAACACCTGCGAATCGCAAAATATCTACATCAATGATTTTCTAAAAGCGCGAGTTGTACTCTTTGGCGATTTGCAGAATGTTTGAGTCGATAAGTGAATTATTAAATTCATAAAACGGATGGTTGTGGATCATCTATCTGGTAGGGATGGATGACTTGATTGCTTTTTATTTTTTATTATTTGTATTCGATTATTTTAGAAGGTTTGTTCGTTTGTTACAGTTTCTTTTTTTTTTGTTTTCTTATTGCCTTTAATAATTTCATATTTGTTAGATTTTAGAAATATTCTATTTTGTCAAATCGAATGTGAAAGCTAAAAGTAGAATGTACAAACATAGATTTTACAAAGCCTCGATCTCTCTTCAAGCCAAGATAAATATCTCAAAATCGGAAAGTGAAGTATACTTGCATTGTAATAATTAATATGTTTGGAAAGAAAAATAATAAATTAAATTTCAATCAATAGTATTTTATTGTGAAACAATTAATTAGCAACAAAAGTTATTATTTACAGATTATTGATAAATAATTTTTTATTTGATATCATTTATAATTAGTTCTTGAAAAAGTATTATCGTTAAAAAGAACTAAACAATACGAAAGTGATGAACTCTTACAAATTTTTTCACTTAAGAAACGGATTATATTGGGTGAAAGAGAATTACTTATATATTAATTTCATTCAGAGCCGCTATGTATGCGCTATAATGGTGAATCACGATACTACAGATATCATTCTTAATCTGATGATGATCCAGATAACGGCGGCGGCATTAAGCGTGCGTGCGTACATATGGTAATGCCAACAACGATGATGATCAACATCTTTATTGTATGTATTTTAGTAAATTTGAAACAAAACTAAAATGTCGGAACGAGAAGCACAATTGATTCTAGCTAAAGCTGATAAAAAAGCCACAACGTTTGGTTGGTTTGGCGGTAACAAGTTCGAAGAAGCTTCAGAGTTGTATAGCAAGGCTGCTAATTCTTTCAAATTGGCAAAGCGCTGTAAGTTGCATTTTTATGAGCTCGGGAGACTATGAGAGAGAAAGAGTGTGTTTGTGTATGGTGCTTTCTTTTAGGCTGTTGCTGTTCAGAAGCGAGAATTTTTAAAATACATACGTAATTAACTTTTTTGGATTTGGGGGGCTCGGGAAATGTGTTCACAACAGAACTGCATTTAGTCACCTTTTATCGAGAAAAATCCCATATTCTTAAATAAACAAAAATCTTTTAATATCTTTTGAATCAATTCGTTAATCGTACAGGGAAAGAAGCTGGCGATGCTTTTATGAAAGCGGCAAACATGCAAATGCAATTAAACGAACGTGATGAGGCGGCAACAACTTTTATTAATGCTTCTAAATGTTACAAAAAGTGTAGCTTTGAAGGTGAGCATATAAGAGTATATTTTTATATATATACCATGTAAAGTATATACAAATATTAATTGATGAGAATTTTCAATTAGATGCCATAACTTCACTAAAACAAGCTATCGAAATCCTGACTGATCGAGGACGGTTTCAGGCTGCTGCAGGTCATCAGAAGGATATCGCACAGATCTATGAATCGGATTTAGTCGATCTGGAAAAAGCAATGCAATCTTATGAGATTGCTGCAGATTGGTATGCCGGGGAAGAGGCAACAGCGTAAGAATTATCATTATAATTATCAACGTTTATCAAAACTAAATTTCTAATTGTGAATGTTTAAAAAATATTAACCACTTTTTTTCAAAAATTTTAAAATTCTCTTATTTTAACATAACAAAGCCTTGCCAATAATTGTTTACTCAAGGTGGCCACTTTTGCCGCGACTCTAGAACAATACGACAAGGCCATCGAGAAATTCGAACAGGTTGCGAATGCTAATCTCGATAATAACCTTACAAAATGGTCTCTGAAAGATTATTTTTTGAAGGCGGGACTATGTCATATTGCTAATGGGGTAAAGAAGAGTTTAATACTATATTACAAAATTATAATCTGGAGATTTTAAATTAAATCGTTTTCTCGTATCAATAGGATCATATTGGTGCACATAGAGCCATTCAACGATACAGTGAAATGGATGTGACATTTAGTACTACACGAGAGTGTCAATTTCTTCAGGTACTTCCATCTCTCAATCATTGAATTTTTCTTGAAAGATTCAAGATTTATAATTGATAATACTTAATCATTCAAAAAAAATACCCAAAGTCTATACTTGATGCAGTAGAAGCAGGTGATGTTGATAACTTCACCAATAGAGTACTAGAGTTTGACCAACTAAGCAAATTGGATAATTGGAAGACCACCATTTTGCTAAGGATCAAGAAAAGTATTCAGGAGGAACCATCATTTACATGATTTGATCATGCGCAGGAAAAAAAGAATCTCGAGGTATCATTAATAGGATAAAGGAAAAAGAGATGAGGCGGCTAGTCGAATACGAATTAGTGAAAGAATGAGAATTTGGCAACTAGAATTATAATTTATTTGATAAAGTAATGTAATAGCAGGATATTGTTATAACTACCAAAGACCCTCTCCGCGTATATCCAGGATTTTAGTTTTTGATAGAATTTATATTTTTTCCTATGTAGATTAGTGAACCCAGATGTAGATAACTTTATTATTTATGCATTCTTTTTTTATTAGTAGTATATAACAACAAAGTCAACAAACATCTTCATCCCATTATGAGGTGAAAGTTTATTTATTATCATCACACTAATGATGAATGAACTGTATATATTGGGTTCGATTGCCAAACTATTAATGATCGTCACGAATTTTGGTGATCAAATTCACGCCTTGACGTTAATTTACATTGCCAAAAAATGGATGTCGTTGAAGCTGTACAGAATTATGTCAGTAAAATGGTCAATGAAGTGGCAGGAATGAAGGTTCTATTACTTGATAGTGAAACGGTAACAATCACGTCTCTTTTTAATCGTAATAAAATAAAATGTTAGTCAAGATTAGAAAGAGTATAGAAAAACCGTCATTTTAATTAATTATTAACAGCTCATTATATTAAATCAAATGAATTGCTTGATAAAAATGACGATTCTGATGGGAAACAGACGCCAATTATATCAAATGTCATGACTCAATCTACTCTTCTCTCGCACGAAACATATCTCGTCGATCGAATTGAAAATCGAAATCGTGATAGAATGCGTCATTTAAAGTGCGTTTGTTTTCTTAGACCTACCACTGAGACACGACAACTCTTGGTCGAAGAGTTAAAAGATCCTTGTTATGGCGATTATTATTTATGTAACTTATGGATCTCTTTCTTTTATATTTTTATTGTTATATTTATTACATTCCTCCCCAACATAATTGTTAATTTTATTTCATGAATTATTTTAATCAGACTTTAGTAATACTTTAAAAAAATCTGCTATCGAGCGATTAGCAGAAGTGGATGAACATGAAGTTGTTCGTGAGGTTCAAGTATGGATTATTTATTTTTTTAATATTATTTTGGATATTTCTTTGAATTACCTTTTTTTTTATTTGACTGATTAATTAATATAATGGTTTCATCCGGATTATCAAGGAATATTATGCTGATTATTGTGCAATAAATCCTGATTTTTATTCACTCAATCTCGGTCTTCCTAATTATCCATTATACGGCATTTCTCCTACATCTTGGGACGGAAAAACATTTCAACGGACAGTGGAAGGAGTATTGTCGGTATTACTTTCCTTGAAGAAAAAGCCTGCGATCCGTTATGAGGGCAAAAGTTCAATGGCGAAAAGACTGGCTCAGGAAGTACAAGTAAGTGATTATCGAATTAAATCCGGATTTATTTTAGAGAAAAAAAGTTGAATATATCGATCATCATCATCATCTAGCTCTTGGACGATTTTGGAAAAAAGCACATAATTGTAAAAAAAAACCCTGTTTCTGTTTACATAGTACCAAATTCAACAAGAAGGGCAATTATTTACTTGGCGACGGACTGATACTCCACCAATTCTGCTCATATTGGATCGCAGAAGTGATCCAGTCACTCCTTTACTCTCACAATGGACGTATCAAGCAATGGTACATGAATTACTTGGGATAAATAATGGTAGGGTTGATTTGTCTGAGGTCCCCGATATAAGGCCAGAATTGAGGGTGAGAATAAAACTTTATTGTATCACTCATGATAATAAAAATCGGACACATGGCTAAAAATAATAACCTTCCATCTCCCAAAAAGGAAATCGTACTTTCTAGGGATCAAGATCCTTTTTATAAAAAGAACATGTATCTGAATCTTGGTGATCTCAGCGCGAATATTAAATCATATGTTGAAGAATATCAGTCTAAAACCAAATCCAATATGAACATTGATTCTATTGCGGATATGAAACGATTTGTGGAAGAATATCCAGAGTTTAGAAAGTTGTCCGCAAACGTTAGTAAACATGTTGCCTTGGTTGGTGAATTGAGTCGATTGGTGGACAAGGGAAATCTATTGGAAGTTAGTGAGCTTGAGCAGAGTTTGGCATGTTATGATCAGCATGCCAATGACTTGAAGGTATTCAAATTATTTATTATGATATATCTTTTGTATTGAAATTTCGAGTCTATATAATTTCTCATCAACCCTGTATCGTTATGATTACTACAAATTTTATAAAGAGCTTACAAAAACTTATTCAAAGTACAAACGTATCAGAAAACAGTAAAGTACGTTTGGTCATTCTTTATGCACTACGGTATGAAAAATCTCAAAATATGGCGATTGATTCACTACTTGATTTATTACATCGTAATAATGTCAGCGATCATGGAATATCGGTATGTACTTTCTATTAGATTTATTGTTCATTTTTAATGTTTATTTAAAAGATGAAACCATTAATTTTTAGTCTCTATAATAGTTGATTCATTCAGTGGTGGAATCTGCCAGCGCTGATAAAAGACAAGATGACTTGTTTGCAAGAGAAGGCTTTTTTGCACGAAGTAAAACAGTATTTAAAGGCTTGAAGGTAATATATACTTATATTTTATGTTTTAGTGTTATTCTGTAAAATAATGCATATCAATTTTTTTATGTTTAGGGTGCAGAGAATGTATACACGATGCATTCACCGCAACTAACCCAGACTCTTGAACTTATGATCAAGGGTAAATTGAAAGAAACTAGCTACCCATTTATTGAAGGAGTTACAAAGGACAGGTATGAGGCGGCACTTAGATTAATTTAATAATTATTATATTATATTAGATAAATTGTATTAATATTTAATTTGCAGACCACAAGATATCATTATATTCATGGTTGGCGGTGTAACTTATGAAGAGGCACGTTATGTCGCTCAATTAAATGCATCCACAGCTGGAGTTCGGTTAGTCTTGGGTGGTACTTGTGTGCATAATAGTACAAGGTTTGAATTCTTTTCTCTCCTATTTATTGATTTTTGTATATGAATTTGAAATTTATTAATCTCTTTTTCATTTATATAATCAATACCATATATAATAGTTTTTTGAACGAGACTGAAGACGCGTTTTGCCGATTTATTGAGGGATTGGCTGCTGCACGAGCTGCACGGTTTGGACGTACGCCTAAACAACGAGCTGTATAGATTGAATAATCGAACCTCATTAGATATATTTATATATTATTGTTTTTACATAGTAACATCCCTAGTTGGCACTAATATGCTACGAGGGTTTGTTTTGGGAATTATTAACAAAATAAACAAAAAAATAATTTGTTGTTATTTTTTAATTCTAGTCGACTAATATAACAAAAAAGGGTAAAGATTCAGTGTGTAAACATATCCCTTGAGAGACGGTCATAATAAGGCAATATGGACATATTGCAAAAAGGAACTTGCCGTAATTCAGGATTTATATACATTGTCACTGATTTTGTTATACCCTCTGATTTTTTTCCTTATTTATCGGTATATGGATATGAATCAGCCCAAATCAAGATAAGGATATGGCTAGAGTTAGGGTTAATGCTGAATAAGATTAGTGTTGGCCAAAATATTCTAAATCTATCGATATACACTCAAAGTTGGATGAAATTTCATCTCATTCACGAGTCGACTTCTAACAAATCTTATGAAAAATAATACAGGAAACATAGGGTATATTCATATTAAATTTTGGATTGGATTCATTTATTTATGTAACACAAATTGTAATCCAAATTTCTAATCTATCTTGTTCGATATATGTGAACAAGATTGGATAAAATTCGATTAGTTTAATATACTGATAGATATTCAATTTTTTGTAAAACCCTAGCCACCGAAAAAACAAATGTCGGGTCATGTGATCTGTAATAGGTCCATTAAAATATCCGATTAATATTAGATATTAAGTATTAGGGTTGGGAATCAAAGTTAATATAAAATTGTCTTCTCGACATTTTTTGATAGTACACCAAGCTAGATTTAGATATCTGCTTCTGTATTTTTCGCATTTTTTGTCTTTTCTTATTTTCTTGTGCCGGATTTGTTTTGCCGGGTTGATCAAAAATTTGCTACATTCCTATTGGTTGCGCATAATTTTTACGCATTATTATTGGTTGGATTGGTTCATTTTCACGTGCACCGTACATTTTTTTCGCCATGGCTAGGGTATGGTGCATAACATCTAAAGTCATCAAACGTTTGTATTTTACAAAACGTATAAACATCTTTACAAAGAACTAAATGCAAAATTTAATCCGTGAATATGATAGAATAAACCATTTCTGAGCATGTTCACGGATTAAATTTTATATTTACTTCTTAGTAAAGATGTTTATACATTTTATAAAATACAAACGTTTGATGACTTTAGATGTTATGCACCATACTAGAGTTAAAGCGTTGTATCCACGTGACCACATGGGTATTACAATTAAAAGTTGATTTAAAGATTAGGGTTAGGGTTAGAGTGGAGAACAAGATTATATGCAAACTATCTTCTCAACCTTTTTAATAGTGCTCCAAGATAGATTTAAGCATCCGTTTTTCGTATTTTTCATTTTTTCGTTCGTGTTTCGGATTTGTTTTGCCGGACTGATTAAAAATTTATGCATCCTTATTGGTTTGTGTTTCGGACTGATCACCGAAGGTACAACGTTAGGTATGCATGTACATGTATTACAAATTTTGTTATCGTTATACACGTATACTCTAAATACATACACATAAAAGTAGATTTTCGAGAATAATTTCATGAGTAAAATTTTGATAAATATAACGATAATATGTAACGGTAAACACAAAAAAGTTATAACAATAAACCATTTCTCTGATGTTTTAAGACATTAAATTAAAATTGTTCGCATTGATAATTAATTCAATAAATGTATAAATAAGTAGCTACTATTTTCTTCTAACAAAGCGCAGTATTTTTCTTTGATGATGTTGTTGGGAGGCATGTCGTCATGAATTTGTAGTTTAGGTGTTTCGTCATGAATCTGTATAAGACACTCGATACCTCCTCTTCATTGTCTTTGATTTCATCTATCTCGCTGATTTCACGTAGGTCACTCGATATTTTTCATCCTCTTTAAGCTCATCCAAATCGATAATTTCAAATGGCGTACTTAAATCGAAATCTGTTTTGCACCACCAAAGAAAAAACAGTAACGAATTAAGTCAACAAAAAATATTAAATATAATTTTACCTTCGTTTTGAGCAAACAAACTGCCACTTGTCAACCCTAAACATTTAATTAACATGAAATGTTAATATGATTTATATTTCAAATAGAAAAGTACCTGTATGAGTTTGAATTGACATTAATTTTGTAGTAAAGACTTCGATTAGTGTAAATTGCGTTTGAGTGGATTTATTTATTTGTAAAGCGCTTTTCATCTGCTTTTCTATTATAAGAGACACAATAACTTCTTGGAGTTGTAATGCTGAAATGCAAAGTATTCAGTTTTCTCGATAACTAAGTGCAAATATCGTAGATGGATAGATAAAATCATAAAGTTCCTTAGTATTTGGTCTGTTTTTTGGAGGATCTCACCATTTTTCAATAATAAATTTGCTCCATCCAAGAACATTATTTGATATCGTAGGTTGTACTCCGTTATAGATGCCTAATACGAGGTCATTACCATGACTCCGCTCACCGGATGGTTTTTCACATGTGGCAAACTCGTACGTAATCACTCCAAACCTATAAATATCTGGAGCTTTGGTGTATGGCTTTCCATTTAGTACCTCTGAGCTCATATAAGGAGGTACGCCGTAAATTTTATGATCAGATTTTTCTATATTTTCTGGACCAATAATTCCAAAGTCAGTAATTTGAGGATAATCACGTATTGATATATTTCCAGATGATGCACAAATTCCTCATTGTGAATTTATTCAACCCTCCAATAATATAACTTAAATGACCCAAGTTAATTTGGAATTCATACATTTGCGTAGATCACCATCGAGTATTCATTTGTAGATGAGTTTTTGGTTATTCAATAATAACCAATATTATTATTAAAAACATCGCACTTTAATGCAGTATGAATCTAATTTTGAAAAAGTTAATTATATTGAAAAAACAAAAAAGCAGTATGTTTACACTTTAAAAGGGGTACATTTTACTTCGCTTATGAAATTTCAACACAACTGTCACTTTTTCCATCTCGTTTAGATTTATTTTTCATGACCCCCCTACGATAATTCGATGGTCCGTTCAACCAAGAAGGTTGCATTATAAATTGAGCCAAACCCTCCCTTTGCAAAATATTCAACATCGGTAAATCCTGCAAAAGGGATCCATTCGAAGAATCATATTTACCAGATTAAAATGAAATCTAGTAGGGTATATAAATCATCAATGACAAAATTTAGTACTATACTCTGAAAAAAAAGTTATCGAATTTCAATTTAATCTGATTTCGTCACAATTATGTGAACGTTAATGCGCACAAAAATTATGTAATGAACATGCATTTACATGTACATGTATTACTATATTTGTTATTATACGTTTTATTATGTACAGAAATCGATTGTGTTGATCCAAGATAATTTTTAAGACGCGTTTATCGGGTTTGAAAAATTCGGACAACAATATTTTTTGGTTATATCATTCTTATCACTTTTATGCATGTAAATAAACTGCATGTAACGTAACAGAATGCTATTTATCCGAAATCGCCATTGTTGATGGCGCAGCATCATACTTATATACGCATTTCCAGGAAAAAATATGGTTTCAAATTGCTTACTCTAATGTTTTTATGAATAAAATAAACAAATCACTTTTCTTAAATAATAACAAACTTAAATAAAAGATTCAAATAATAAAAAACTCAAAATAATAAATAAATAGAAAACATTACTTACTCTTGTTGGTTCACTGACCACTTCCAATTCTTTCAGTTTTCACGTTTGAGGCTACAAAAACTACAATGACAATAACATCCATTATCACGACTACTTCAATTCTCGACATAGTTAGCACCATGTCTGAATACGACAAAAAAATGTTCCACGATCCTCCATATAAATTACTCCTATCTATGGATAAGCTTCTCGCACCCGCCAAAAGAACGCGTAAAAATAAAAAAGATTTGAATAGTCCTCGACAACAAAACCAATTCATCATCTTCCGTAAAAACTATGATGCAAAATTGCGTCTACTCAAGACAAATGCCAAATTCCAAGATATTTCTAAAGAATGCGGCGCCGAATGGAGATCGCAGCCTAGTGAAGTCAAGAAATACTTTGATCTGCTACAAAGAATCGCTTTTAAGATACATAAACTCATGTATCCCAGTTATCAATATAGTCCAAAGAAAAAAGAATCGGTATTTCGTGGAGACAACGATGAGCTTTATGAATATGACGAAGATGATGCTTATGCTAAAGACGATGAAAACAATAACAGCAACAACAATCGTGTAGCCTTGGATCCTTCTTCTATTAATGTTTCCTCATCCTCTTCTTCTAATTCTGCCACAATAAACTTGACCGAGTCTAGTTCTTTCTATACTCCGATTGACACGTCGTTCGATATTCATCTAAATGGGCCTACGTCCTTTATATTAGCATCTTCTCTTACTCAAGATCCAATAACGATGCCAGAAGATTCACTTTCATCTTCAAATGAATTGAATCCCGACTACAATTATTGCGTTGATACACTTGGAATTACCATAAACAACAATAATCTTCGAAACTTTACTTTCGACTCTTCGATTTTACCTAATTATACTGAAGATGCTGGTACATCGATCGATACCGATATATCTAATGAGATTATCTTATTGGATCAAACAAATAATCCATTAATTTGTGCTGAAAATAATTATCTGTTCGCTGAAACTAATGGCAAGGAAATAATCGATAATAGTATTGATATAATTCCGGTAGACAAATTCGTTTTTGCGGAATCAAAAGAATCTTTTGAATCTAATGTCAATGATAATAATAGTACTAATATTATCATTGCAACTACAAATACCCTAACCAGCACCACAATATCTTCAATCGTTCCAAATGCCTCCTCGTTGATTTCACCATTACCACAATTTCCATTCATCACTGAATATCTTAGTTACGATTCTACATCTTCGGCTGGAGATTTGTCGAAAATTACCTTCAACGATTCGCCATTTGACAAATTTGCTTAGTTTATCGTTTTCGTGAAATTTCAATTTTAGGTTTCACATTTTGGTTTTTATCATAGCACAAGATATTAAGTTTCTTTCTTTATGCTTATTCACTTATTTCTCTCAATTAAATTAAAGAACTCAAAAATAAGAAACATCACTTATTGATTGTTACTCCTTATCATTTCGAAATTTATGTTCCTTGGTAGCTATGTTTTATATGTTTTATTTCTTTGACTTACTATTGGATGTTAAATTATTTATTCTTATTGCGTTCTTCTGTGAATATATACCACTTTTTTATGTTAAAATTCCTCATGTTGAATACTCATGGAAGAAAATTTCTGCTTATTTATGTTATAATTTTACTCAAAGGCGGGTGCTTATTTTTCCAATTATTTATTTTGAATCAATAGTATACTTTTCTAAATTCGCGTATTGGGTTGTATTTAATTGGTACCGGATCGATGGTCCTTCGATCCATCCTGGGGTCGAAATGGCCCGGTCCTTATGAAGATGGATCGTTTGAACCAACGGTCCTATTAAATTCATGCAAATTAAATTTAACTATGCATGGAAATCACTTTTATATAAAATTCTATACCTTATGGCTTCCAGTGCAATTTTGTTGCTTTTTGATCAAATATTGATTTTTTTCTCGTAACACATGAATGTAAATTGCAAAGAATATTAACCACCAAATACAGTTTACACCAGTCGAATTTTTACTACAAAATTAAGTGCAGTTCTAAATAATACATGTATATTTTTTAGGTTCGACAGGTATATGTTTCAAACAAAGGTAAAATTATATTTTAAATCATTTTTCATTTATTTCTTTATTCATTACTATTTTCTTTGGGAATGTTATACATCGTTTTGGGATTCACGTCAATTCCGAATTAACGTACGTCGTTTCGGAATCCAAAATGACGTGTCTGCTATACGTGGTTTCGGAATTCCGAAATGACGTATATCGTTTCAAATTCGACGTTGTTTTTGGGGATCGGTTAAAGCGTAGTCCATCCGATAATCTGTCCGAAAAACAAACCAATGAGAATGCGTAAATTTTTAATCAACCCGGCAAACCAAATTTGAAGCAAAGACAAAAAATGAAAAAATACGGAAACAGGTGCTTAAATCTTTCTTGGAGCACTAATTAAAAATGTCGGGAAGGCAATTTTAAATATAAGCTTGATCTCCTTCCCAACTCTAACCCTAACGTTAAAATTACCTTTTAAGATATGGACTCGCTTTAACCGTTCTCTGTTTTTGGAATTTCAAAATGATGTACATGTACCAGTTAAACGATCCGGTATCAACGTGGATGTGCATTGTCATTTTTTTAGTGCATTTTCCATTTATTCAATAAAAATAGAAAGTAAACAAGTTTTGCTTACCAAACATGGCAAATAACACAAAAATTGTTGTAACCTTTTATATAAAAGCATTATTTTTTTACCAAGTCATTAATTAATGGATCGACGAATGCACAAGGTTACACTTATAAATAGTAAAAAGGCGAAAAACAATTTCGACATTATTACATTATAAATTAACCTACTCTATGGTATTATTTGAATTAACTATGGTTCAAGTAATCTATACTCAACAATTTGTTTCAATTTTCAAAATCTTTCAACTCAATGTAGAGACAAAATTTTCAAAATTTGACCGGTAACTTTATAGAGCTTATCATAAAGAACAAAGTTACCGGTCAAATTTTGAAAATTTGTCTCTACATTGAGTTGAAAGATTTTAAAAATTGAAACAAATTGTTGAGTATAGATTACTTGAACCATATAATATTTTTTAAACCATCTCTTTACACATTACGTAGTTAACTTGTTATTTTTCTATAAATGGCGATTTTTTTGGGAAAGCAAGTTTTGAACGACAATTGGTGTTGC
This sequence comes from Ambispora gerdemannii, assembly GCA_910591945.1. Lineage (NCBI taxonomy): Eukaryota > Fungi > Glomeromycota > Glomeromycetes > Archaeosporales > Ambisporaceae > Ambispora > Ambispora gerdemannii. The sequence continues at coordinate 19,153 of CAJVPL010000464.1, forward strand.
CTGTGCCGATATCTACAGATATTGTATTTGACGTTGGACTTTGGGTAAGTGTAGGTTAAGACATTTTCTTTATTTAATAATTCTAGATTTAATTAAGCTTTCTATTAACTATAGTTATTACGCGTTCTTTTACCAAGATCGATTACTGTTATCGATCTTCTAAACGTTGTCTTTTCTGGATTAAGGTCCTAACCGTTAGCAAATTCAATCAATTATTACGAGGGGAATTTTGCAAGTCTCATTTTACTTGGAGAATAACTGTACGCAACAATTCTGATATTTTATTGAGGCCCGTAGAACTTTCTTATATACTTTTTTTTTAGTTTACATATAATTTTATTCCTATAAGACTATTAAGATAAAAGAATAATACGATTCAGAGAGGAAAATCAAAAGCATTGGTGAGAAAGTATGTAAAATATAATTAAGAGTTTTGTCCAAGAGAGATTATAATAATAAGAGTAAAGATATAAGACAAATTAATGAAAACATTTAAGAGAGAAAATCGTGATTTTAATTAAAAGATAGTAAAAAAATTATTAAACAAGAGATCCGCGAGGAAAAGAGAGAAAATCTTACAATTAACTCATTAATTATTTGAATACCTTACAATTGAAAATTTAACAGTGAAAGAACAAAAATTCAACACATTATATTACTAAAAACCAGATATTATATCGACGAAACAATAAAGATCCAGAACAATCATTAAAAGTGATCAAAAGAAAAGAAAAAAAGATAAAATAAAAGAGAATATCAGATGGAATGTTTGAGAAAGAAAAGAGAGAAAACTGCGATTAAAAGGAAAATCATCAGATGGAATGTTTAAGAGAGAAAACCGCGAAAAAAAGAAAAAAGAAATCACGATAAAAAGAGAACATGCGGAACTTACATATGGGGTACTTATTTGGCAGAACAAAAAAAAAAGAAAATATTGGACCTATATACAACGCGACCCAAACTGATCCTTCCGAATTAGAAGGATCACCAAAACGGTAACAATATCGATATTTATGTTCTTTTTTATTCCAATCGTGATCGAACTACGTACGTACATGTATCTACATAGTCTGTCGCTGATATGAATTTGATAAAATTATACGTACATGTATATTATTCGTGAAATAAATTTATTCTTTTACATATCAATATTGAAATTAGGCTATCGATATCTTTAGTTTCAATAACGATAATGATAGCGATAGCACTTATTTTTTGAGGGTACACACTATAATCATAAATATTGTGATCTGACATTCGCATTTACCATTACAACTTTATGTTAGCATTGTAAATGACAAAAAAAAGTTATTCTAATTATCTATTACACGCGCGTTCATTTATATTGATTTAAATCGTATGTTTGCATGTTGTACTTCTCCAAATTAATTAAAAATGATAACGATAACGATAAGATTTTAAGATATTTATTAAATAATTATTTTGTAAAGATATTGAAAGTTATTTAATATTACGTATAATATATCGATATATACATATTAATAAACAATACTCAAAATAAAATCTTAAATTATTAAAAGATTTATATTAACGCTAATACTTTATACATGTACCTATATCAGGAAGTCTTATAAAATCGCTTATAATATAGCTTTTTGATTATATTAGCATTAAGCTTTTATTTAATTTATAAGATATAAAAATGGAGAATAATTACTAAAAATATTAGCGTTAGTGTCTTAAAAAATAAAATAATGTTGTAAAAATCTATTATTTAAACTAAACTAAAATAAAATAAAGTTTAATGCTAAATAATACTAAAAAATTACAAAATTACAATTTGCCCTTGTTTTTGCCCAAAAGCAAAAATGTCGCATTTCCAACTACATCTAACCAGTCGGAGAACAATAAATCCACGTGAAAAATCTTTATTAATCAATCATTTTTAGATCGCCGATCCAAATTCTTTTTTAGCAAACTCGGGCTGACTAAGAAAAATGCTTCGAGTGCAATTTTGGGTACAACCCTGCTCTAAGACTAGTACTCTAAAGCCTGGTGGACATGTGACTCAGTTCCTCTAAATTTTCCGCGTGCAACCGATAAGGTTAGGGTAAGGGTTAGGATTGGAGGACAAGGTTATCGTTATATATGTTGAATAGGAATATGCTCAGAGTTAGGGTAAGGGTTAGGGTTAGTGCTATATTTGGTTTAGATTTTGATTTGGGAAATATTCTAATTGTCAATTGGAGCAGATTGTGATTTGGGGCATAACATATATAAAATCGCCTTCCTATCTTGTGTGCATTCTTATTGGTGATTGACAAAAATTTACGCACCCCTATTGGACGGATTACACGTGTTCACCAGGCTTTAGCTAACTCCCAAAAATATGGGTTAATTTTCAAAAAGTTGCATTTTCATACCAACCTGTTCGACCGGTGATAATAACCAATATTACTATAAAAAGCATCGCACTTTAAAGCAGTATGAAAAAGTTAATATCGTTATATTGAAAAACAAAGAAACAGCCTTACACTTTAAAGGTGTACATTTTACCACGCCTATGTAATTTGCTTTAAATTGTGTAATGATTTCAACACAACTGTCACTCCTTTTGCAAGCTATTCAACACTGGTAAATCTTTCAAAAGAAATAAAGTCAAATACGCTATATGTATTAATTTCCTTGCATTCATTTATTAGACAGGATATAGAATACATCTATGACAGTACCCATTGTTTTGACATTCGGTACATTTACTACATTCATGAGTATTATGAACTGAACACTCATTGGAGTAACCCCATTGTAACAGTTACACGTATTACTACAATCATGAATATTGTGAACTGAACACACTTTGCAGTAGTAATTATTTTGACAACGCCAGCATTTACTACAATTATGAGTATTCAAAGTTTTATATGCCATCTTTGAGTTTATGCGATAAAAAGCTTTTTTTCATGCATGTATTCCTGTGTTCATGCATAAATTAATACAAACATAAACGACGACTTTCACATAAATAAATCATAACGATAACGATAAATAAAACTACCATATCACTACCGCTACGTAATAAACTCAAAGATGGCATCTAAAACTTTGAATACTCATGATTGTAGTGGATGCCGGGATTGTCAAAGCAATTACTTCAACTACTGCAAAGCGTGTTCAGTTCACAATACTCATGATTGTAGTAATAACTGTTACGATTGTAAACAATATAAGTACTGCGTTGAGTGTTCAGTTCACAATACTCATTATTGTAGTAAATGTACCGTTTGTCAAGAAAATGGGCACTGTGAGGGATGTTTTCTATATCACAAACGAATTTATGTTGAATGGTCCAGTGGAAACAGATATCGACAGTCTATAAATGAATGCAATAATATTAATGACGATAATGTATTTGAATGGATCCCTTTTGAAAGATTTACCAATGTTGAATATCTTGCAAAATGTGGTTTTGGATCAATTCATAAAGCAACTTGGCTGGACGGTCCATTTGATAACTTGAACTGGAAGTGGATTCATGAAAAAAATAAATTTATACGATTGGGATAAAGAGAAGTTGTGTTGAAATTATTGTACAATTCAAAGCAAATTACATCCGAGTTTATAAACGAGGTAAAATGAACACCTTTTAAAGTGTAAGCATATGGCTTTTTTGTTTTCAATCTAATTAACTTTTTTAAAATTAGATTCAGACTGCTCTAAAGTGCGAACGAATATTGAATATTATGGAGTAACTATAAACCCAGCTACGAATGAATATTCGATAGTGATAGGTACTCATGATTGTAGTAAATGCACTGATAATTGCCATGTATGCATCGATTATTACTATCAACTTTATAAAGTTGAATGGTCTAACGAAAATAAAGATATTGATGGTCTAACAAAAGAATTATCGGTCATTAATGCACGTTTCCAATGGATCCCTTTTGAACGATTTACCAATATTAAATATCTTCCAACAGGAAGAATTTATAGTGCAACCTAGTTGGACGGACCAATTCACAAGTGGGATCATGAACAAAATAAATTTAAACGATGGGGGAGAATATAGAGTTATGTTGAAATCATTACGTGATTCAAAGAAAATTACATCCGAATTTAGAAACGAGGTAAAAATTAACAACTTCTAAAATGTAATCAAGCTGCTTTTTTGTTTTCTAATACAATTAAACTTTCAAAATTAGATTCAGACTGCACTAAAGTGCACTGCTCGTAGAATAAAATATTATGGAATAACTAAAAACCCAGCTACAAGTAATGAATACTCATGATTGTAGTGAATGTACTGATTGTCAAGAATCGAAGTACTGCCTTCCATGTATTGATTATCACAAACGAATCGAATTGTCTAGCGAAAATAAAGATATCGACAGTTTAATAAATGCATGCGAGACAATTAATGATAAATTCGAATGGATCCCTTTTGAAAGATTTACCGATGTTGAATATCTTGCAAAAGGAGGTTTCAGATCGATTTATAAAGCAACCTAGTTGGACGGACCATTCTTCAAGTGGGATCATGAAGAAAATAAATTCAAGCGACATGGAGAACGCAAAGTTGTGCTGAAGTCATTACAGAATTCAAAGCAAATTACATCGGAATTTATAAAAGAGGTAAAAATGTACCATTTCTCTAAATTATGCTTTTTGTTTTCTAATACAAACAAGTTTTTCAAATAGATTCAGATTGCTCTAAAGTGCACCAATGCCTATCTTAAATATTATGGGATCTCTAAAAAGCAACATATAAATGAATATTCGATAGTAATGGATTATGCGATCTGCGCAAATACATGTATATTAATTTGGGAAGAAAAATTAAAATATTTAAATGATGTTATCTCAGAGCTGAATACTATTCACACAAAGACTTTGTGCATCGTGACTTTATATTATTGCATGTAATGCTCATATTGCCGATTTTGGACTTACTGGACCAGCAAATACAAATAAATCTAATCAAAAAATTTACGGAGTACTTCCTTATATTAGTCCAGAGGTGCTAAATGGAAAACCATATACTAAAGCTGCAGATATTTATAGTTTCGGGATGATTGTGTACGAAGTTGTAACAGGTGAACGACCATTTTGTGAGCAGAATCATGATATATGTCTTATAATTGACATCTATAATGGAGTACGACCTACGTACGATACCAAGTAATGTTCTTAGATGGTGCAAATTTATTATTGATCCTATTCTGAAAACAGACCATCTGCTAAGGAACTTTTTGATTTTATCGACTCTATCCGCTTTACCGATATCAACGAGGAGAAATGAAAACCGAATATTTGACATTTTCAGTACTACAACGCTTTAGAATATCCTAAAACAGATGAAGAAATCAAGGAGTGTCTTAAACTAGAAAGGCAGAGACTAAATAAAGTGAGATATCAGAAAAGCTCTTCTACAAATACAAACAAAAAACGACAAATTCACCCAAAAACAGTTTACACTAGTCGAATCTTTACTTCAAAATTAGTTTCAATCTCAACTGACACAGGTACTTTCTACTTCGAAATATAAATCATATGGACATTTCATATTAATTAAGAATTTCAACGAATATTTAGGGTTTTCAAGTGTCAGTTTGTATGTTCCGGATGAAGGTAAATTTACTACATGTATTTAATATTAGTTTCAAAAAATATAATATTAGTATTAATAAAAACTCTAGAATATGTTACTACTGAACTTGATATAGATATTGATGCTGAGTCTACAAATATGCCCAAAATAAAGCAAATAAAGGTGAATTTATTAGTTATTGTACGACTGTGCACAGTAATGATCATAATTTTTTTCAATAAAACTAAATTTCAATGATCATAAAATGAACAATAATGTCCTATTGAAAATGTGTCGGAAGAATCAAATAATCGGTTTGTTTTCAATAGAGACGAGAAGAATTCTGTTCAAGGTAAAATTTTAAGTAAACTTGAGAAATATTTAGAAGTTTATTCCTATTAAAATATTTTTACTTTGTATTATAGCGACGATTCCAGATGATATTTCATGTAATTATTAAGCAAATTGTATTTTTCGTTTTATAAAAATCAATATTATATATCATGACTCCGCACACCGAATGGTCTTTCGACTGTTAAAATTTCGTATACAATCATCCCAAAACTATAAACATCTGCAGCTTCAGTGTATGGCTTTCCGTTTAGTACCTCCGAACTCATATAAGGAAGTACTCTCATATAAGGAAGTACTCCATAAATTTCTTTGTTAGATTTATTTAAATTTGCTGGTCCAGCAAGTCCAAAATCGGCAATTCGTGCAGTAAAATATTCAAGCAATAATATATTTCCAGGGTGAAAATCACGATGTACAAACTTTTTTTCGTGAATGTTATTCAGCCCTTCGATTAATATTTTAATTTTTGTTGCCAATTCAATTTTTGGTGGTTGTGTAGATCGCATAATCCATCACTATCGAATATTCCTTAGTATCTGTATTTTTAGTTATTCCATAATAACTAATATTTCGATCATGTTCTTGTATTGGCACTTTAGAGCAGTCAGAATCCAATTTCAAAAAAGTTAATTTTGAGAAATATGCTTATATTTAAAAAAAGGGGGGGGGGGTTCATTTTACCTCGTTTATAAACTCGGATGTAATTTGTTTTGAATTGTGTAATGATTTCAACACAACTTCTTTGTCTTTATCACTTTGTTTGAATTTATTTTCTTCATGATCCCACTTCTCTGGTTCGTATAACCAGGATGCTTTATGAATTGATCCGAAACCTCCATTTGCAAGATATTCAACATCGGTAAATCTTTCAAAAGGGATCCATTCGAATTTATCATTGATTTTCGCGCATTCATTTATTAAACTGT